>VZRL01006154.1:3087198-3160341 GCA_013397895.1 Origma solitaria | reverse complement strand
GCCCGGCGCTGCCCTGCCGGGTGCCCGCCCGCCGGCGCGGAGGCTGCGCGGCTCCGGCTCCGCCGCTCACTCCGCCTCGGCCATCGCCGCCGCTGCTCCGCTCCTCCGGGCTCGGCACCCAAATTTCTGTTCCCAATATTCCGACCGCCGCTATACAACAAAAGCTTTCTCTTTACCAAGACAGTAGTAATACGTCCCAGGGTAAACCGGATGTGAAATAGGCTGTGACTTCATGCCAGAGAGATTTTATTTTAGAAAGGAAGGTGGTACCAAGCTCTCATCTAGAGACCAATCCGCCCATTTTTTATATGCAGCACAATTTAACTTCCAGTGCTCTCGCCCTAATCCCTTTCTCTCTGGCTGCAGACTCAAATCCTTCTACAATCTGCAGCATTATTATTACTGGGGGGGGAGGCTGCGCGGCCGGGGGAGGCTGCGCTGAGCATCTTTAGACACTTACAGTTTACAAAACAGTCTATTTTAAGGGTCGTACATTAAAAATATAACCGATCTGCGTTAGCGTTCAACCTTTGATCGAATATTTAGTCGCGGCATAAATATGAATGAAGGCTGGCCAGGGGTGTAGAGGATGCAGCACTACGCGCGTGTGCCTATAGACTGTAGGTACCTATAGGGAGCCGGCGGCAGCCCACGGCTGCAACCAGACGGGGACAGGGATGCTGTGCAATGCTAATTAAACGCAGGTAACACGCATTTGGGGCGAGAGCCGTAGATCAGCTCCAGGAGCCGGCGGCTCTCCCCCACTTGCACACGCCCGTAGTCGGCAGGTGCCACGTCTGCCCGGCGCGGTGCGGGGCTCAGCCGAGGGCTGTGCTGCGGGGCGGCCACCCCCTGTCCCCTGTCCCGCTGCCCCCCGGGGCCCCGGGCACAGCAGCCGGAACATGCCGGCCCCGGCGGAGCCGCGGAGCGCCCGGCTCGGGCGGGCGGGGGGTCCGGCCGCCCCCGGACACGAGCGGCGGCCCTGCCCTGCCCTGCCCTGCCACACCCGCGGGGGCCCAGGGCACAGTCCTGCCCCACGGTAACGTCACTTGAACCCGCGTCCACACCTCCTGCCCTGGCTGGGAGCGAGCCGGGCGAGCCCGGCGGGCTCCGGCACTTGTGCGGGGAAAGAAGGAGAAAGTTGGGCGCATCAGGTCCGGAGAGGTGCGCGGGGCAGCGCGGGCAGCGCTCACCTGCGCCGCACAGGTTACTGTGCCTTTGGCTCGGGGCGCCTTTCAGCAGCTCCGAGCCTTCTGCAGAGATGTCAGACACTGCTGCCACGAGCACAGCATGGCCAGCTGTCCTTGCTCTGCTTAATGGAAAGAGAAAATGAAGTCCTTCGTCAACAGTATCTCTGCCTTATAAAGCATACCAGCGTCTGTGGGGTAAAAAAAAATTTAAAAAATTAAAAAATCCTTATATCATATGCACCTACTGGATTTCAAATACTGTCTACTTTCCCTCTTCTCCTCACAATGCCATCACTGATTCAATTTCTGTTCCCTCCTATGATACTGTTCCAAGGGAGATCAAAATCCATATGTCTTGTCAGAGATAACCTGAATTGATATCCTATATTACAGTTAAGCTATCTGCTGCAAGCTTTATCCAGATTTTTAAATCAAATATTGCGCATTCCGTGCATCCTCATGAAATGCATGATCTGTTTGTAGCAGCACAAGAAGGTTTTGGTTTGACCCAAGAAACCAATGACATTCATAGCTAAGGCTGGCAATAACTTCCAAGGTGGCAGTCATTTTGGATAAGTGCCTGACATAACAGTCTAAACACTGCAATGATTTCCCTAAGCACAAGGAAAACAGAAATTTTTCTTTATCAAAGTCCCCTAGTGCACCAAGTCTACCCAGGCATTATGATCAGCACTGAATAGCCACAGGTTATTATAAAGGCTCGCCATGGACTTTTTGCATAGTTTCTTGACATTTCCAGTGTAGCTCATCTCATTTTGATTCAAGGCTGTTAGCGGTGCACAGAAAAGTAGGGAACAGAAAAACCCAAGGAAATTATACGTAGTGGCTTTTCAAATCACTATTGCATAGACACAGTCAGTGTCTAGAGAGATTTTTTTGCAAATATGAAATGTTTTCACCTTCATTTGCTCTTAGCTAACACAAGTTACTATGTTTTGGCTCTTCCACTGAAGCATGAGAGAGTTTTGCTTAAGCAACAAGTAAACTGAGGTCCTCACCTGAGTTTACAAAAGCACAATGGATTTTTATTAAAGTACATGGACATTGTGTGGCTGTAAAAGCACTGAGATTCCTTCCGCTGTCAATAAGGCGTTAATTATATTATTACAATGACCTTAAACTATTTCTTCTAGGTGAATAACGTATGTTTGCAAAAATAAATAAATATTCAACCTAGCTTTGATATTTCGTTTCCCCTTCATTACTCACAAACAAAGAGGTTGTATATATTTGTGGTTTGTATGTGTCTGTGATAGGTAGCTGGACAGAAAGATGGTCTGAAAAGTGGGTGATTGAATGGACAGAGATTCATGTACCCCTGTGCACTAAAATCCCAGCAAGAGGAAAGCTGAAGCAGTTTCAGAGCTCATGAGACATAGCCTTGTATCCTACAGTTTTCTTGACTTATTTTAATTAGTATATAAACAATGGCAACTGTTTTTAGTTTACTGAAGTGTCAAGGGTTACACATGACGTTCTTTGCCTCTTTGCCTCCACAGACACAATTGCTGTGTGTCAAAGGATTAAATGTTTCCCTGAGTTCTCACTGGGTGAAAATATTGACCTAAAATTGGAAGTTGCTCATTCCCTCTCTAATTCTCATCTGCTCAGAAAGTAGGACAAAACTATTTTTCCTCCATGGCTGAGATTCCTGTCCATCAGTGTTCACATGTAACCCAGATTTTCCGTTTTCCTTTCAAAAGCTGTTATCGCAGTTATCATGTCATTCCATAGTAAATGCTAAAAATATTTGGATGTAATCAAACAAATAGGCTGTTTTATAATGGATTGTGTTATCAAAACAACTGCTTTTAAAAAAATAAAATACAATTTGTTTTTACCAGCAAAAATGCTCTTTTGAAGGAAAACAAGCTAAGTGTCTTGCAATTCTTACCTTTTCCTTTTCCCATCTGAATTCCACTGACCTCATCCAAACACGACAAAGGGTAATGCATTTATCAAATAAGTCCATCTGTGGATTTCAGGCACCTAACTTAAGAGGATATCTCTGAAAATCTCAAGCTATATATAGGAATGTGCATAGTACCAGTGAGTCTTAGGGTCATATGATTTCATTCTTGAACAAATTGTTCAAATGAGAAAGGAAAGATGCCTTTGAACATGTGTCTCCAGGTAACTCAGTATGAGGTGATGTGCATCTCTGCAGTTTTACACTTGCATTTGGAGAAGGAGGATGTCAGGCAGACATGTTGGTTGTTTTGGTTTTTTTTTCAAGCCATCTTTATAACTCCATAAAGTTTTCAAAAAGAGGTTATGCCATTCATGTTATGTGGGAATGTAGAACTATAAAAACAATATTTTTAAATCTAAACAATCAGCCAAAGCAAGCTTGGCACAGCTCCTCTGTGCAATGCTTTGAACCCTGATGCAGTGCAGGTGATTAGTAGCAGTGAAGTTAAACCAATTGAATCGTAATTTGGTAAAATATATTTATTAAATGATGGATTAAAATTGACATAGAGAAAGATTTTCAAAGTAGTTAGAACTATTTTTGCTTTTAAATTTCTAGTAAGCACTTTTTGAAGTCTGGCCTATTCCTTTGGTGCCTTCATCCTGTGTGTATGTGTATATATATATAAATTTAAATAGGTCACCTGGAAAGAATATATTTTTCAGTCTTGTGGTTTTTATCATGTTGTTCTTTGTGTTTGCAAAACATACATATGTTTTACTTTAGTTTAGGAATATATAAAACAACTGAAATTCCCCAGCAGAATGCTTTGACACAATGTGTCCTGAATAGCCAAGGGATTTGAATAAAGCAAATGAAACTCAGAGATTTACTGGCATACAGCAGATCAGACGAAGAATTAAAACAGAAAGACCATCTGCTCCAAAGCTTTGAACTCTGTTATTTACAAGTCCTGCTCGTGTGATTAAATAGAAATATTTTGTAAAATATATGACTCCAATTTGATTTCTAATTTAATGTGTTTCAGTAATATATCAAAAGACAGTTGTTAACCCTTTAGTAGACATAACAAAATTCAGTAGCTTAACTTTTTTCCCCCCTTTAATTTACAACCACAGTAAAGAAAATAGGACATATGCTTGTCATTTAGTGGTAAGTTTTTGTTTTGTTTTGTTTTTGTAAAAGCCAAGTGATGATATATAAAAAAGTTCACTCTCTTTATGCCTCTTTCATTCTAAAGTAAGGTTTTATTCATGATCTCTTGCCTCTTCAAAAATTAGTAGAAAGAGAAAAAAGAGTAGAAACTTTCAGGGAAATGTAGCTGAGAACCTTCATGAAAACAAGTTGCACAGTTTTCAAGGAGTCAGTCTCAAAATGCCCATTAAAGACACGAGTGTTCTTTCTAGAACTGTGTTGAAAATTGGAAGTGGCACTTCTTTGAACCCATTATCTATTAAAAATTGAATAAAGATGTAAAATAGCTGATGCCCAGAAACTAAGAGATGATGATTGTCTCTTGAGTTTTAAAGTCTTTAAGTACAGTATTTCAAATGGAAAACACAGTTACTGACAAAATTCTCTGATTTTTTAATCCACAGAGGCAATGATTTATCCTGCCTTGCCATGCTGTTGCCAAACAGCGCCACAGTTTCATCCATAAAGCCAAGAATGGAGGACTCTTTCTAAAACAATAATCGGATTTCTTGTTTGGTGTCAGAAAGGAAGAATGGGTTATGAATCTATTTTTTTTTTTAAACCCATTGTGGAATTTATGAAAACCACCAAAAGGAACAAAGGTCACGAATGGGAGCTTTTGGGGATTACAGAAGACAAAATAATTTTGTGGCTTACTGCCCTTCCTGCTCTGCAGGTGGAAGAAAAGGTTTGTTTAGGACTCAGAATGATGACTTGCAGTTTGATATACCTAATGACAGTTCATGTTCCTATGGACCAATGAGCTCACCTGTAACTTCGTATTTTCTTAAGTAACAATATAGATCTGTAATGACGTTTTTTCCTAAAATTGGATAGGATAAAAATCTGTGTAAGGAGAAGTTCTAGATGACTCAAAATTCTTCCAGGTCTATACTTTTTTCCTTTAAAAAATCATCAAACCATACAATGTTTAGTGCATTAAGAAGCCCTTGGTACTCATTATTTGTGGATTAGGAAAACTAGTGACTGTAAGAGGAAGTGGAGTAAACTAAAATAAATATTTACAGAGATAAGAAACAATCAAATATTTTTTAATTAACAAAAAATAATTAAGAAAAACTTCAGTTCACCTGTTCTTCTATGAATCATTGCCTTTGATTGAACTAAAAGGTGTAGAGTCAGAATATCTCAACCTATATTCAGATAGATGCTCTAAACATGTTTAAATCCATCCCTTTTCAGCCAAAAATTTCAGAATCCACTTAATGCCATGGATCCTAAATATCCTTAAACTTAAATGTGTCCCTCTAGGCTGACTTTTACTGCTTTGCTGCGATGGAAGGCAAATACCCTGCTGACTTCCCAGGTGACCTAGACACACTGAATTGCTCTCCCTGTCTCGGTGCCTTTATCTGGACTGAGAAGAGTGCAGCCTGTGATGCTGGATCAGCCCAAATTCCTGTAGGTTTCCGTGAGTGCAGTGCTGAGCTGGAGCTGTCCTGTCCGTGCAGTTTTGAAGGCACAGAAGTTTGTAAAGCAAAGGTAACGCACGCATTTCCCTGTCAGGTGCTGGTTGCCACCCTCAGTCAGAGGCACGGGGTTTGATTCACCCATTCCTCCTCCTCCAGTGCCTTCCTCACTTCCTCGAGATGGTGACAAGGAGACTCGTCAGATGATTTTAGTTCCAGTTGGGAGCACCATATGCTTCCTGCCTGCTGATGTCACTGCACGGAGCTGTGCTTGCTCAGCTGCAGGGCCCTGGCAGAGCTCTCCTGCTTGCACTGTCCTGCTCAAGAGGTCAAAGGCTGCTGTACAAACAGCCAGGCAAGCATTTAAGTGGTGTTCACATATTTATATTTAATTTTTGCATGTCCTGCTCAGTGCTAAAAATCCAAGTGTGGTCAGGGGTAGCGAATGGAGATGGGGAATACACTGGGGCAATCATTACCAGGGATATAATTATATGATTTTTAGCTTAGCTTTTGCACTCATCTCTTTTATCCAAAAGATAACACAAACTCTTCTGCGTTGTCCTCCTATTTCAAAATTTTTTATGTTTAGATTTATACCTACTGAAGTTACATGGGCAAAACCTGTTTAATTTTCCCTGAACAGCTGTGCCAGGAAATGGAAGCTCCAGGTGTTAGTGGCAGCCATTTACAGGCAATACAAGAGCAGGGTAGGGCAGATGGAAGCTTTTCCTCTGCCCAGGGCTCCTTGTTTCTACTCATTTGCCTTCTAAGGTGGGTTTCTCCTGATTTCTTTCCTGGTTTATGTTACTTGGTTTTTGCTGTTACAGATTAAATCACGATTTATATGTTTTGAATTTCCTTGCAGAGCCCCCGGTGTTAGTCGGGCAGAACTGAAATGTTGATGTTGGCTAGAGAGCTGCTTGATGAACTTTTAATTTTTTTTTTCTTGCTCATTGAACCACACTGATTCAACTACATTTCCTATTCCATCTATTTAAAAATACCTCACAATTGTTCTATTTATATGGCAAGCTTTGCAACATCAAATCTGCATTTGCAATAGTGTGCATGGGTGCTCATATTATTGTAGGAAATGATTGTTTTCATCCAGAAGCAGACAAAATAATCACTGGGCTACAGAGGCAAAACCCCAAACAATTTAAAATCAATTTTTTGGACATTATTAATGAATGTAAATATTAGTTGGAATTGACAATGTTTTGTAATCTAATTCTGCTCTTTATTCTAAGGAAGAGCTCTAGCAATACAATTTCTGAAGGTCTCTGATAATCCAAGATGATCCAAGTGATATTTTTGAATGCAACCAATAGTTTTTACTGTTGAATAATATCAACAGTTTTGCAGGTGTAAAGATTACCTGCCTAGGGCATGTCATAGCCCAGCTGAGCTGAGTTCAGCTGGGTTTTACAGCTGCATCTGGGCCCTGCCCAGCACCCTGTTCCAGCAAAGTGGGAATTGAGATAGGCAGGGAGGCTTGCTCAGGTGATATGGGAAAAGGCAGCCAGGTTCGTATGGAGCCATATTCAGCATCTATGGTCTTTACTTGCTGCTTTCATAAAAACTCTAATATTTACCAAGTCTTTGCAGCAGAGATATTGGTGTGCATTTTTACCTCTTTTGAGATTCCATGTCTCAATATTAGTTTGGTTTTGGTTTAGAACTTAAACTATTGCTTATAAAAATTAGGAAATGTGTCTGCATGGAAACAGTGCCTCCTAGGTCAGTACTGGTTCTCTACAGAGCGTTATTGAGTGTTTTGTGGTTTTTACTGCTGCCGATCAAGAGCAAAGCAATAGAAATTTGAGGAATATATGGGCTAACAATCACTGGTGTGACTGGGAGGGAAGCCACTTTTTCACTCATGTTCTGCTGAGGGGAAAAGGGGTCTGTATTTTTGAGAGTAACTTGCTGGCTTCATTGTGGAACCATCCTCTTCGTTGCCATTGCCTGCTCCTAGCAAAGAGAATGAGACTGCACAGTCTTTGGACAGCACAATGTTGTTATTAGCAATATTTCACAGACTGACAAAAAAGCTATCGTGACTCTCTCATTTTGTGGTAAGGTAACAACTAAAGCAGTAAGTTATTCATTTTCAAAGTAAAACTCTGTTCTGCAGGTTATTAAAGGCAGGGTTCATCTCACTCATCTTCAGCTGTGACTAATTACATCCGGAAAAGCCTCATGTAGTCAACATTTGTAATCAACAGAAAGTGAGATGTACCCTCACAATACCAATAAACATTTACCTAAAACTTAGTTACATGAAGTAATAAAGGACTCTAAAGTCAGACCTATAAAATATTGCTGCTGTTTTGTAGCAGCTTTGGTGGGTTGTGCTTTTTACACTTTTCAAATTTGTGTCTCATCAGTTGAGGATTTGAGGAAAAATATGTAATACAACAATATTTTGATACTGAGCCATGTGTGATGCCACAACAATATTGTCTATTTTTCCAGGACAAAACCCCAAACCATATTGGTATATGAGATCTCATCACAAATGGCAATACTTTCCTCCTTGCAAACTAAAAATGTTGTTACTTACATATGTAATTCAAACAAGAATTTGGGAGACCTAAATGTTGAAATTACTTGAGTTGGTATCATGCAACGATTTGAGTGTGACATTTGCCTTACCAAAATTCTGTGACAAAACCTTCAGCGACTCTGCGGTGGTGTCGTGGATGTCTCTGATCAGTGGGGGATGCCAAGGGCCCTGTGACTGCAAACCTCCTGCTGTTCCCTTTGATATGCAGAGTGCTTTGCTCTAGTAACTACAGTATAGCAAAGTGTGCTTTGCCTTGGATGCTAAAGGAAGAGGTTGGAGGTCCTTTTCTGAAGACAGGGATAGAAATTTACCAAGTGGGACAGCAAACCAGCCTGCAAATTAAACTGTGCAGGCATCAGAATTGTAGTTACTCCAACCTCCTAATGCTTGATCCTTGGAATACAGCAGAAAGGGCTCAGCTTTGTTTCTTTCTGGGGAAAGGAGTAGCTCAAAACAGAACAGAGAAGTTTAGGAAGTCTTCTGAAGGCAAAAAGTTCACCATCACAAAATATCTGCTGTAAAATGTAAGTTCTGTCAACATGGTAAATTTTGTTGTAATTTAGGAAAATCAGCCAGAAGGTGCTTAAGGAAATAGTTCTGCCTATGATTTATATTTTTCTACCATTTTCCTCTTCAAAGAACAGAATATGCACTCTCCACACTTTCCCCCCCATGTTTTTTCTGTGAACTTTTCCTAGCTTTATCTTTTCATCAGCCTTAAAATTAAGTAACATAGAAAAAAGTGTCGGTCACCCAAGCAACTCAGGCATCTTCCCCTAGTTTTGAAATACATGTATACCAAGCATAATTGTTTCTACTGTCTACAGCTAAAACTTACTTTTCATTAAAATATTGTTGTAGAAATATACAGAGAGTAGGTAACAGATTGTAGCTCAGATTTTTCCATTAAAGTTCAAAGGTTTTTATTTTCTAGGTAGCCTAGCAGGAATACACATATTTTAGAAGTTCTTACAATCTAAATGATGAAAAGTAATCAAAATCAGAATATGCTTCAAAGACAGCCTTTTTTATCAACCCCTTATGTAAATAAGGCTTTATGTTAGTGTTTTATTTGTATCTTGTGGCCTTTTGAAGCAAATGTGGCTATAATAGGAGTGTTCCTATTCCCTGCAGTTTGGCTCACATTAGGGAGGAGTCTCAGAACATGAAAATTCAATTTCTTACAAGTTTAACATAACCAAATGATGGTCTCCAGGTGTGTATCTGATATGGTCCAGTAGGAATGGATGTTCTACCTACAGAACCAGAGTAGAAGTGACCCTGTCAAAATGCAGAAAGGTTTGGTGATGATGCACAGCATTAGCTGCTTTGCTCTGGGTACCTCCATCTCCTGCTTTGTGGTACACGTTAATGCAGAGCCACAATCTTTAGATGTTCATCATAAATTTGATTTTGCAGTATTTCATTTTACCTTTTGCCATGCTGATGTTATAGATTTTAGATGTGCCAATCTCCATGTCCCTGACATTCAAAATTCTTTTAGGGGGCAGATCTGCATATATCTGTTTATGGTTCTTCCAGCCAGGAGTTTCCCTGATTTAGAATGTTGCCTCCCTGCTTCCGACATCCTACAGAGCTCTGCCTTTGCCTTTTTCTGGGCTTTTTTTGGTTTTTTTTTTCTTTCTCATGTCTGCAAGAATAGCTTTGGCTGTGTAGAATAGTCAGTGTTGTCTGCATCATTAGATTTGCTTATTGTCCTGCACAGGATTTTTAGTGGGGCCCTGGTATCAGTCCCATTTTCCCTTCCCTGCTGTATGCTGGCATTTTAATGTGTATTATTGGGAAAAATGAGATCAATCATGCAGATTTATTGGGCAAGTACAGTTGAGCAGTTTGGGAAAGACTCCTTTAATTTCCTGGGGTTTGATTTTCTTAAACATCAAAAAGTACCTTTTACAAACTCAGACTGCCTTGAAAATTACTTAAACCAGCAAAGTGAAATACTCAGAATGGTTGGCTCATCCTCTGCAGCAATCTCACCCTGTGGGACAGACCTGCCAGTTCCCTCTGTCCCCGTGGGCCTGAAGGTGCTGTGCACAATGGGATTATGGAGAGCATCCTATGGAACTGTGGGGCGGCAGAAAGGAGCCAGGATCGATGTCTCCCATCATTGTGTCAGGAGATGTTGGGGATCTGGGCAGCAGAATAAAGAGCTTTAAATACAGCTTGAACAGTGTAAAGCATTTCAGGAATAAAATATGAAGCAATTTTTGAAAGCTGAGGAATTACCTTTTCCTCTGCCAATATTTATGCACCCAATTAATGATTATTCGCGCGTTTTAGAACGCCATCCCCCTCTGAGCTGTTCCCCCATGTTCCAGTGTGGGTTGTGAGGGTGGGCAAGTTTGGATTTCTTTATCTTTCACTTGCCTCATAAGAAATATAAAGAAAATACTTTTTTTTTTTTTTTTTTTTAAATAAAACAAAACCCCAACAACTTCAGCACCTGAAAATAAATATCTCTTTAGAACTGGTCATCAAATGCTATGCATATACCCATTCTTAAGCCTGGTAGCAGTGACACTGAATTCATTAAGGCTGCCTACTGTATATTCCTGTGCCTTTTTAAATAGAAGCTCAGCATTTTAAAAAGGTTTCTCAGATGTTCTGTGTAGGATTTTGCTTTGAGTGCCGTCTCCCCTCCGATCCATTGACAGAACTTTATATCAATGATGAGATGATTTCTCTTGCTGCCTGTGTAATCACTAAAAAGTCAACTACTTGCAAGAAAAAAAATGAAAGCCATTCATGTCTATTTTAATGTTTATATAGGAAGCACCAGCCTTTTCAATACTAACTGTGACTGAGCTTATTTAAACAATTCAAAGTGAGAAAGAGTACAACATCGTTTACTCCTCAGAAAATTAACGTACAAGGTATTGTCAGTGTGGGACTTATTCTCAAAAATAATCTGCTAATGACACTGCTTAGTAGAAGATTTCATTAAAATGTTTCTTGACCTCCACAAGATTTTATAGAGCAATATGCTGCAAACAGGGGATGCCTCACCTAATCCATACATTTGAAACCTAATCAAAGCAAACATTCAGTGAAAAACAGTCTTGGATTGACAGAAAGCTCAAGTGGGTATTTCCATGTGTAATATGGCAGGAGGGGTTTTATGTGTTACATTTCTTTAACTTTACCTTCTAGACTATTTATTGTATGTGTGTGGACTTAGAGACAAAATATTTACTAGTTTGAAGGCATGTGAAATAGCAAGTGTCAAAAGCACAAAATTAGAAGCTGACTTTTGAGAGCTCTTTAGTGAAGAAAGACAGGTTATATAGTTTCACAAATCTCAGCCTCTTTTATTTCCTTTATAAGTTTTGAGTTATTCAAAGTATTATACGAAATTAGAAAAAGGATGTAAACTAAATACAATTATTACATAGTGAACAGTACCGTTCTCAACAATGAAAGGAAAAAGAATTCTGTTTGCAAAAGTGTGCTAAAATTGGATTATAACTTAGGGTATTATTTACCCAAATAGATTTTTACTGAGCTATAGAGTGAGGCAGTTTCTATAATTAAGGTGAATTAATGCATTTATTTCAGTATGCCAAGTTAACACCTTTAGAGCCTCTTCTTTGACAGAAAAGCTATTTAAAGGACCACTGCAATGAAGAATGACTGACAATATGGAGCAGCACAGAAGGGACCTCATTAGTTTTTTACAGGAGGAAGAAATTGGAAAGCTAAAGCTCTCAGAGGGCAAGAGTCAGCCAATGTAACAAGGAAGTCCTTATCAGAATTGTGTCTGTTCCCCTACTACATAGCAACCATTGCAATTGAAATTCGAGTGAGAGGTGTCTGAAGGTGCTGTAGAGAAATGTGAAATATGTTTGTGAAATGTCCAATCCTCACAGAATTGTCTGTTAAAGAATTCAACATAAAAATGCAAAGATGCAGACAGAGCTGTCCTAATAATGAGCAGTAAGCAAACACTTTTTACTATAAGGTATTCTTGTTTGATGGCAGTGATGGCATCGTGGTAAGAATTAAATATCACTATCAGGTGCTCTTATGTCACTCACACAGTAGGAATAACTTGTAAGGCTTTTTTATGCTGTAGTTTGGAAGCTGTGCTTTACAGTAGGTAGTGAAACTGTTAATCAACAGCAAGGATTCAGAACTGAACAGGTGTTACAGGTAATTCTACTTAATCTGCATTAAAATTTAGCAAAGAAACCAAAAATGGAAACAAACCACCACAGAAAAAAATGTATGTTGCAGCTCTTTAAATTTGCTGGAAAATATACTGGATTCTCCCATTGTTATAGCCACATAAGGGAGTTTTTTGCAGTGAAGTGATGGGGACAGGCAATTCATAGAAATATACAATAGGCAAACCCCCTTCGGCTTGTCCTAACACAGATTTACTGCTGTGGAGGAAGGAATATTAAAGCAATGAAAACTATAACCTTTACAAGATCCTGAAGGGTGAATCGTCATCCTTTCTATCTCTGACCTTCAAGTATAGTACCTACGTGTGTTCTCTACTCCTTGATAATTCTATCAGACTCTTGGTTGTAGTGTGGCACAGTCCCACACAAAAGGGGTATTTCATGCCCTACCAGCTGAGATAGGAAGTTTTATTTCAGTTTTTCTTGCCTCACCATCAGGCAGCCTTGATCCCAGCATGGCCTGTGCTGAAGCATTTGTGTTTCAGCAAGGGAGCAGGACTTAATACCCCAGAGCTGCTCATGATTGCAAAAACAACTTGTGGCACCTGAGAGTGCTGATGCATTGACATCTGCGTGTCAGGTGTGCAATCATGAGACGTAAACTTGCTAGGTGAAAGAAATTTGGTAATGAAAAGTATACTAAGAGAAAGAAAGACAAGACTTGGATGGAAATGAATCAGCAGAGCTGCAGCAGCACAGGAGGAGAGGCGAGATGTAAAACACACTGGGGATGCAGCTATTGCTCCTTTGAAAATATGGGATAACACATGTGCTTCTGAATTAAGCTGAGAGTAAATCTAACCAGGGAAACACCTTATGGATATTGCTGTAACAAAAGGTGGAGAACTGAAAGTTGAAGCTATGAAACAGTGTCAAATTTGTATTGGAAAAAAAAATTGCAGCACTATTAATGGGTCTGGTCTTGAACTTTGCATTCATCATTTTTGTGAGCCATAATATTTGTTAAATTCTTCTACAGAAATTGCTCTTTAAAAGAGCATTAACATTATGTAATTTTAATGCATGCATTATATGCTCAATTCCTAGTCTTAATCTCCCAGCACCATTCTTCACTATTAATATGTTTAGTTAAATAACTTCTTATACAAGAGGTAGTGATTATGCCATGGATGAATTACAGAAGCAATTTAATATTCTAAACATTTATTTATATTGTGACATTTTTCATCAACTCAGAATTTGCAGTTGTTTGCTTAGAATAGAAACTACTCACAAATCAGCAAGTAAATCAAGGTTTCTGAAACTCAGTGGCATGGCATATGATAATTGATGTTTAGCCATTACAAAGGATCAAGACCTTATTCTTGGCCTGGTTTTGATGGTGTAACTATAGTTGCAGTTATATCTCATGCCCTAGGTTATTAAGGATCTCTCTAAATCAAAGCTCAGGGAGCTCAGTAAGTTTGATTTATCTTGGATGCTCATTAAGCAGAAAATGGGTATGAACTTGCTCTTAATGAATGCAGTCATAAGTGTCATTTCTGTCTCAGCCTTTTATGCACATTTCCAAAGTCTTGAGTTGGAATTCAGAGGAATTAATATATTGACTTGCTGGGGATATTGGCACTTGTCTTGCTCCCACTTCAAAGGCCCTTTCAAGGCTCTTCAGAAGATTAGCACCAGGCATGAGTAGACAGATAACTAACCTTCCCAGGAAAGTGTGTGTGTGTCTGTTAGGGGCAGCTTTGCAGGTTCTGTGACTGTGGCTTTTTTGTAACACTATCAAGAGAGCTCTAAAAACACACGCACTCGAAATATCCTAATTTTCAGTGTCTCCAGGATTTCAAGTCATACCTCCTAGCCTTAAACAAGACAAGGTCCAGCATTAGGTTAATCCTTGCCTTTCCCAGCGAAATTATTATCCTGTGTCTACACTTTACTAACAGAGCTTTTGACCAAGGACCTAATAAAATAAACCAACAAAGAAATACACGAGTTTATAAAAATTTTTTTTGTAATCTATATTCATTCTTTTTAAAACAAGAAAAAAAATTTTAAAGAGAATCTCTTCTTTTTATTCTTCCCATCAGTACCAGGAGACCTGCTGACATTCACATCCGGTCAGTAAAGTCGGTAGGCAGAACAAAGCACAGGAATTGATAGAAAATATGAAGCTTTGTTCCTATTCCTTTCTCTTGCATGTTCACATCTGCTCACAAGCCAAACTTTTTTTTCTTTTTTAACGTTGGTTTTTCTTGCCTTTTTTTTGTTGTATGACTGCTCTATTTCTCACAAGTTCAAGGAAATAGACTCTTCGTGTATAAAATGAGAGTATTAACTGTCAATACCTGTTATTTGTATGCCAAGACATAAAACTGGTATGGCTTGTCAAGCTTCTTCATGGTGTTATTTTTTATCTTCTCAATGAAAACTTACATTCTGAAGATAATATGGATGAGATTTCAATAAGCAGGGAATAATGTCAGCTTTCTTCCCTTGATAAAATTTAAGGACCTGATATCTGATCTTACTCTTTGACAAGACTAGTTCATTGACACTAGAAAGCTGAAAACACACTGAGTAATGCTGAACCTTGTGGTATCTGGATCTGAAATTCTCTGTTCAGCAGTTTGTGTTCCTGATAGGATGCTCAGAACCAGTTTAATCCAGAAGTGTGTGTGCACCCCAAGAATTCTCATAGCAATTAATTAACAATTCTCATGACTTTTTTTTTTTAGCTCAAGGGCATTATTATGGCAAGAAAATGTCTCCCACCTTTGCTGTTCACTACTGACATACTTTATCCACACACACAGGAGAGGTTCCTGACAGCCACGTGGCTGAGGAGCTGACACAGCTCAATGCTCAATTTTGTGATGGTGGCTTAAAAATGGCAATGCTCCCTCTTGCCATGGGCTGAAGCTGGGGCATTTGGAAGGGTCAGGCAGCGCACTGAGAACTATTTCTCACTTTAATGTAAAGTCTGAAGTGCAAGAGTATCCTTAGCTTTTGCATCCCCAAGAGTCTTAGTACTGTAACAGCAGAGAGCTGCTCTATACAGTTCTCTGTATGTGAATTGTTATATACAGCACTGCTCTGTCCAGGATCTTCCCAATCTTGTAACCTCAGGGATCTAAGGGGAGCAGGGTTGTTCCCAAGCAATAAATAGTTAAATAACTTCCTATTTCACTGCCTTACCCCCAAGGCAATGATCCTTGTTGGAAATTTGTCAGTGGTGGGCATACCCTGAGATCCTTTGTGTGAGGTTAAAAATATAGTTCCAGATTTAATGTCGGTATCGTGTTTCTAATATTTATTGCTATAGCTAACATTTAGCAATGCACCAATACCAGGCTTTTGCAAAAAATTGTATTCTCTGTAGTGTTGTTCTTTTGCTGACCTGCTTAGACATATTCACAGGGAAACTGGGTTTTCTGGGAAAAAGGTAAATTTCAGATTTAAAAAAAAAAAACAAAAAGCCCCCACCCAAACAAACAAAAAGCACAATGCCTAAAGATAAGGTCCAGATCTCCTAAATGCTCTGGCAGTAGGTGCCTCCAGCAATGACCAGCCTTATCTCAGAGCTGCTGTTGACAAAACTTAAAATGTAATACCTCTAAGTCTTGAAAAGTTTCCAGCCAATTAGGTTGCTAACACCACTGAAATCAAGAGGAAAAATGTTCACTGATATCAAAGGCAGAAAGGTTTGGCTGATTTATTTTTAACCTGCTTAAAATATGCAAGTCCTCCAAGACCATGTGTGAGGGCACTGTAATGTAATTGAATCCATTTTGAGGAGAAGGTGTTGGTAACAAAGGTGCTGGGAAAAGATTTTCATATTCAAAAGGACATCTACTTAAAAAAAGACTTTCATTTTTAAGTCCTTTTGGACCTTCCATTGAGGAATACTTGTGTACACTGGCTGAATATACTGCAGAAATTGTAGCAGGTCTGGATATGACTGTGTAAACTGAATACCAAAAGTAGCCTATGGCCATGCTTTAAACAGAGGCATCAAGGTTTTTATCAAGGTTGTTTCTTTATTTGGGCTCTAGGTCTGTTAGATGTGGAAGCTGAAATAAAATTTGAATGCATATTTTCGAGTAAGTTTTTAAATGTCTCAGAGATTCTCCAATGTTGTTGAAGTTCTATTAACATAATTAAAAGGAAGTCTTGTATTTGTCATAGGTTAGAAGTCCTGGTCTGTTTGTAAACTTAAAATTGAATGACGTTGTTTTATAGAAACATCTCTTCACAGCACAAAAGCATAACAATCTTAAAAGGAAAAATACTCTTTAAGATAGTCAGACCTACACATTTACTAACATATTCCCATTTACTAACATTCTCTTTGTAGAAAAAATTGATCAACTTGGCATTTAGTTTAAACCAAGTCTCCATTACCTCTGAATTATTTTAATTAACATTTTCTTGGAATGAATACAATTTCATCAAATTTTATTTTGACTACCCAGCTTTTTTTGTCATATTCATGTTAAAAATTGATAGGGTATTCTGATATCAGAGTGATTTCTATCACTGTGTTAAGGATTCTTAGGGGCTTTACTCCAGGGATAGTGGCATAACGAATTTACTGGGGTCCCAGGTAAGAGTTCACAGGTTGTAGTAGAAATAATGTACTTTAAAAGTGGTTAGTTACAAAGAGGAAAAGTTGGGAAATAAAATATTTCTTGTATTTTTGCTTACATTTGAGTGCTGAAGAATATTCTTAAAATACTTCACTTAATAAAGTCACACTTCACTTAGCAAAATGTGACTAAGAATTTTCAGAACAGATTAGCTCTGGTACCAGACTAATATTATTCAAAATAAAAGAAAAAGTCTCGCAGATATTAATGTCATTGGTCTAATCACACAGTTAAAGATGCTGAAATGCATATGGATTTTTCAGGATGAGATGCAAATGACATAATAAATAGATTGAAATTGGGCTGTCTATAATTAAACCAAAACAGAAGTCTTTAAGTGCTTCCCAATTTTAGTCAATGGCCAGGTAGAAGTGTTCAATTTGAGTACAAAATACTTATTGCTTGATTCTCTGATTATAGAGTAGGATAATTAAAGACTGATGAATGATTTATTAGTTCTCTTAAAATATATACCATCACTTCCATTTTAGCTTCTACTCCTGGTCACTCGCTGAGCTAAGTATAGATTGGAAGGTCTGAGGGCTTTGCCAGAGATTGTATTGTCTATATTTGTAACAATTTTTAAAAGATACCAGTCAGTATTTTAAAAGGTATTTTTCATTAAGCTTCTATTCTTTTCTCTGCCAGTCTCGTTGCTATTCTGTGCTCAGCATAATCAAGTCTGAGCACCTGTGAGTGCTGAAGGAGGAGACACCTACGGTGTCTGGATGTTTTCCATCTGCTCCTGCTGGGCTCCAGCTGTGCTGCCTGGGACAGCAGAGCAGCCCCGCAGGGGAAAAGCCTTGCTCTGCCCCTGAGTTTCTTGGTGCTGGGCTGGATTGCATCCTGGGCAGTCAGTCTGGAGAATGCCCATCCTCTGCGCTTGGGAAAGCCATTGCTCTCCTCCAGGCTGAGCTGGGACCAGGAGTGGGCAAGAAAATGAAATCTCTCCAAACTAATCATCTGTATAGCCACACTCTCCTGTGGCCTTCAGCCCAGAGCCTATAACTTGAAGTATATAAATAGTCCCACTGGCACTTAAATATTTTACTAAACTGAAGCATCAGCCTGGATTTTTTGTCTCTGATTGTCTTGTGTTGTTTCTGTTTATGTAATAGATATTTTTAATTTGGTAACTCCACTATGCAGTGTCAAAGATAAATGGCAAATATAAAATTCATAGGGACTGTGTAAAGGATTTTAAATATTTCAAATTGTAGTTAAGATCTAACAGTATATAATCCATACTGTATGACAAAGTAAGAAATTACTATTTCTGCAGGGATGAAATTTTAGTAGCTCAAATCCAGTTGTGCCATTAAATGGAATCGTAGAGTCTGTTGTGCCATTTTGCATTAAAAAAATTGTATTCAGAATAGTCTTGGTCGATATCTGCTCTCTGAAGTAGCTGTGGACCTGTAGGATGCATGTACACAGAATCCCAGAATCATTGGGGTTGGAAGGGACCTCTGGAGAGTGTCTAGGCCAAGGGAATGTCACCAGAGCAGGTGACACAGGAACTCATCCTGGTGGGTTTTGGATCTCCAGAGATGAGATATCCAAAAGACATATAAGTATAGATACGTAGCAGTATAAATGCATATATGTTGACCTTATTTAATATGTTTTATCAATTGAAAGCAAACTGATATGAAAATCTGATCTGTAGCCATGACTACTGACCAGTAAAAATAATTATTATAAATTAATAGTAATAGCTACATGTCACAGTTTTACCCATCTTTAACAACAAGAAGGCCTTGGCTGCAGAGCCTCGTTGTGAAGAAAGTCTCTTCTCAGTATAAGAAAACAACATGACAACCTCTGATATGTTAAAGTGAGCAGTGGTTTTGAATCCCTCCAGAAACTGTAGTTTGTATGGTGAAATCTGAAAGGACCTGGTAAATTATTTTGGCCCTTGAAGATTCCTAATTAGCACATAAAAACTAAACAGAGCCAATAGATTTCCTCTCACTATTTCTTCCAAGAGTAACATCCAACAGGAATACTGAAGCCTTCTCCAGTGTCACGTGTAGCCCTTAGATCACCAATATCTTCCGTCCTGATTTTGAAATAATGGCCCAAAACTGCTTCCCAGGGCTGGGCTTTGCTGGCAGAGCCCAGAGCCCACTTGCAGGGGGAGCCTGCGCTGCAGCAGAGGGGCTGGGTGCAAACTCACAGCATTTAATGGAGAGGCTCTGAAAATGTCTTGGCTCTGAATACATTCCACAGGGAGAGGAATAACAGGGAATCTATTTTGCTGAGAACCACTTTATTTTAAGCATATTCTAAGGAGAAGGCAAAGCCACTTAGCAGCCCAAGTTGCACGGAGTGCCCTTGCTGGAAATGTTTCTGCTTTTTCAGAAGGGGATGCTGTGCATGCTAATATGCTGGTGCAGAGCTCAGCTGGGGGAGCTGGGCAAAGCGGGAGAGCAAAGACCTTGTAGGGAGGTTATCCTCCTTCGGGAACAACTCCTCTGAAAATACCTGCCGTTTGGGGCAGCTTGATACATGGTGAAAGAGAGAGATTTTCCCTCCAGAAGCCTCTCCCTAAGCCCCAGGGGAAAGTTATTTCCAGCAGGGATGATGAAGCAGGATCCAGTAAGGGTGCGCTCCATGGGAGATGGGAAATCAATCCTGCCTTGGGTTCGGGGCTGCGATTCTGGCAAAACCCCCTGAGCAGGGCTGGGGCTCCTGTGCAGTGTCAGAGCTGGGCTGGAGGGTCCTGGTGGAGCTGATGCCTGCTCACACCACACAGGGAATTGCTGTTTCTCTGTTAGGAAGATATTTAAATTCACTTGGCAGTCTAAGCACACGAGTTCTTTTTGGAAGAGGTTTACTGCTGAAGGTTACGCTTTGCTTTTCATTAAGTCACGGAGTTTTAAGTGTTAGAGTTCTGGATAGTAAAACTACAAGTAATTTCTACTGACCACGGTCCACTAGAAACTGTAAACTGGATTCTTTTTAGGTAGGGATAGTTTACAGCAGTTCTGCTAATCTGTTCTGCAGAAGGGAGAAAAAGCTGCAGCATCTTGATTTCTTTATTACATATCAAATATATTCTACCTCACCACCTTTTTTTTTTTTTTTAAATTTTATCTCATTTTATTTTGTATTGGAATGGGAGCACAATCTTTAATCACACATAGCAGTTTTCAAACATCTCTGCATGGGGTGAGAGAGAATAGAGAAAGCTTTGAATGGCATTATGGCATATATTTTGCTATAGGCATTGTTTTATGATGGAGGCCATTTTGACAAGCAAGGATATATTTTTTGTACAGTGTTTATAATTAATTAATGTCATTCATTTCTGAATAATATTCTTCCTATACAGTATCAGCCTTATCTCCTCTGAAATACATAAAGCAAGGGAAATTACAAACAACCTCCACGTTAACCTCAGGAAAGCAAGTGTTGGTACTGAGATGCATTTCCATTTTATTGGAGAGTTATGATTTTTTGTGAATAACATTTCTCTTTGCTCCAAAAAGATATTAAAGCAATAAGGAAAATGGAATCTCGAATTGGAGAATTAGTCACCTCTAAGAATAAAACTTCCTTTTGAAAATGGGAATGTTAATTATTAATCACTTCCAGACACTGTCTCCCAGAGGTTCTATGAGTTTTTCTTTATTTGATTATATACATTTTTGACTGATTAACCAATTTTTTTTTAATTCTTCTGAGTCATAAATTATGGCACCTGCTGATTAAAGTGGAATTTATCAAGTGTAGGACAGCCTCTTGTGACAAAGCAGTTTAAAGAGCACAGAAATAACAGGAACTGTTGCATTTAAAAATGTTGAAAATACAGTTCAGAGGAATTTTTTTCTGTCTCTCACACACACACCTTTACTGAAGACTGAAAATTTCCAGGCAGAGTCAGGTTTTCTTTTTTCAGTTCCTCTGTTTTTGTTTAAAGAAACTGAAGATAACGAGATGAATTTTTTTCTCTCCATCCCAAGTTGTTTGAGGGTCTCTTATTTTTCTCTTTGATATCATCCTGTCCAGCAAGCAACACCCTTTATTCCAGAGAAAAATGCCAGCACTGATTTTATCCATAGCTGGAATGTGCTGTGCATGACCACGAGAGTTGTTTCCAGGTACTAAAGCTTCTGCTGGAGGAATGCTGCTGGAAGTGCCTGTGCTCAGCTCCCTCTTTGCTTTGTGTATCAAACTTCTCTGCTTTATGCCCCAAGCCTGGCTCATCATTTAAGCCGGAGGTTGTCAAATACTGAAAACCTTAAGTGCACTGCTCTGTGGGCTTATGTTTGTCTCTGAGAATTTTTCAGCAGGAATCCAGTAGAGCCAATATAGGAGAAGTTCTACATGGTTTTGTCTCCATTTCTTTCTAAATTTTCACATATATTATGATTTTATCCTGGAATGAGAGGTAGGATTTCCTCAGGTCTGTGGTTAATTCAGTAGCTGATGGCTGCCAAAGAGTGTGCTTGTAAAAAGGGAAAAATGTGAGATTGACCCCCTCCATTACCTGTGCCTCGAGTTTGTGAAATTCAGATTGTTAGCATTATTGGGTTTTTCACTACGATTTTCAGGGTCGACTGGCTGGCCCTGTCATTGTCAGAAAGGATCTCTGTTAAGAGATTTGGGGAAAGATTTTGTTGTTCCTCGATTTATAGCAGCTATCAGAACCACATCAGTCAGGGTTGCCTCAATGGATTGTGGAAGCTGGAGCAGGGTCTGGCATTACCCTGTCCCAGATCTCCCTGATGGAGCTGAAAAACATAAGGAAAGGATTCTCACTGGAGACAGATTCATAAAGAAGAATAGTTTTTAACTGGGGAATATATTTACCTCCTTAGCTGGGTGTAGGATTTTGGCATTTTATTGAGCTAGGAGACTATGGTGAGATAAATTGATCTGACTTCTACAGAAACAGGTAGGAAATAAGACACACAAAGCACCACAGCTCTGTTAGTTAAATCAGCATAACAGGCAGTTGTGGCCAGTAATAAAAATATTAGAAAAGTGACTGTGGTTCAAACACCTCTTGCTCTGATTCTGTTCTGTCTGCTCTGGATTTATTGCATGCAGTGGCACAGAGAGGCACAGCAAGAAGTTGTCTTTTTACTGCAGCAGACTTTCATTTGCTTTGAATGTTAAATCATTTCAGAATAAACAGCCACTGAAATGACTGAAGTGGATGTAGTCTGCTAAAGAATTTTGCACTAATGATTTCTACAAAGGGAATTCAGCCTTGTTAAAAAGTATGTAAACAGTAAGAAGCAATTCTAAAGCCCTCTGATGTCAATTGAAGCCTTTCTATCTCAGAAACTCATATATGTTTGCTTTAGAAAAGCAGCTTCTCTACAGTGGAATGCTCACAGCAATTTCAAAAACAGCAAAGAAATTAGTTTTCTTAGGCTGGGGTTGCTGAGGCTATGTAAAAAGAGAAAATAGGAGACATATCTAAGCAATGGGTTGGGAGGAGGGTGGAATAAGGGTCTTTCATGGTGGAAAATCAATTTTAGCTTTCAAATCTCTCAGTGAATCTTAGTAACCTACAGTCTAGCAACAAAGTCATTAAAATAATACCAAATTTGCCATGTGATAATGATCTATATAGTATTTTTTCTAACTTGGTCACTTATAATAAGTTATAATAAGGTCACAGTCCACTTTAATTCCTACAAGAAATGAAAAATGGATAAATATTTAAATAAATATAGCCTGTTGTGCTGAAACCTTTATCTGAAGATAGGCTTAAGTTTCCTCAGTCTTTCTAGGGACCATATTATAACTTTAAGCATTGACTTGTAGGTTTTTCAGTATTTTTATATTGTGCTTCTAGAAATATTCTGAAGATAAAATTGGGTTTCCATCTCATACAATACTTATTGTACACAGCGCCAGCACTTTAAATTGAGTGGCCAAACTCATCTAGTTCTTACTACCTGCCCTAAATGAGCACAGTGTTGCCCAGACAGGAATCAGGGAGTAATTTTCTTTGCTCTTCACTCAGAGAACACAATTAATCCCTGCTATGTAAGGGGACACAATGCAAATGGACATTCCTCCTTCCTTTTTCTTGCTTGGTGACCCATCCAATGAACCCATTAGTGAGAGGCCCTGTTTTGTGACTGACTCTGAAGTAAGATGTACCTAAAATGCACAAAAAGGCTTCAAAGAACTGTGCTTATTCCTGGGAGAAAGAAATTATCAGGAATATATTAATGGCTAAAGCTGCAATAGAACACACAATACTTGAGAAAGAAGGAAGTCTTCCCTGATATTAGGAATTGGCAGTATGAAGGAACCTGTCTGATGATACACAGTGTTCAGAAATAGTTATTAAAATATTCATTTTTGATCTGTCTGATAACTTCTTCCTTTTTTATGGCTTCAGGTATGCGCTAGACTGAGACTGAAGACTGAAGGTTAGGGAATTTTTCCTCCCCTGGCTTTAACTCCCTACCAAATAGGTGCCTGCCCCTGAGCTGCTCAGCTGGATTTCCTCAGACACTCATTTCTAGGGTGTAATCTTTGCTGGTTTGGACAATTGCCCCAGAGTGGGACTAGCTGTTCCTGGAACAAAGCTGCTTCTCCCTGTGTCCCTGAAGGAGTCCAGACTCCAGGATGAGATGAAGCTGGTTACAGCATGGCCAACGTAAAGTGAGAGTTCACCCCAAGTGTGGCTCTGCAGCTCTTCTGCCACAGGAGCAAACCTTCTTGTGAATAAAGTCAGATGAAGATTTTGTAATGCTCAGAGATGATGGAAATAGAATTTCTTTTTTAAAAAAAAGTTGTTGCCCAAGGCAAGCTTTTATTAGCATTTTGTCTCTTAGTTCAGTTCAGTGAGTAAATTCATTGCTCGTGGTTTACAAAGCAGTTACTCCAATAGCTGTTCCCCCTTCCCTCTCCCTAAGCTGTACAAAAGGCTTCTGTGGTGCTCATTGTCCTCTCTCCCACAAGGCCCACCTTGCTCAGCTGCACAGAAGGTTAAATGTGCAGCACGGCTGCTGAGCCACAATGGCAGTGAGGACAGAAGGAACTAAACTGTGAATTTGCTTCCACTGCATGCTACTTCACATAATAATTGAAATCTAGATTTTTCTCTTCACAATAACAAGTGTTATTTTTTGTTTTTTGCTGATGCACCATTTTTAGCTGGAGAGTTTAGAAGGTCCCAAGTGTTATGCTTTCCACTTCTTTAATGTAAGACATTACATAATGTATTTGCCTGTCATGCCCTTGGAAGAGGACTCCTTGTTCATTGATTATTTACACCAAACAGAAATGCACAAGTCTCTGACAATAAGAATCTGGCTAATCAGCGTGACATTTGCAAAAGTAATCACTGATTACAGAAGGGCATGTGGAGATTGAGCTCAGACTTCCCAGTTACACAATATCTACACGCCCAGCAGTGGCACAGAACTAGAACTTAGGGGGAAATTTTCCAAGTAGTCCAACTTCCCTTCAGTTTTTGAAGATCTCTGTAAACTTGTGACTCTTCACCTCCTAGTTAGCTTTACAGGGTTAGTTTTTTCCTAGCATCTCCTCACCTTAGTCCCCTCACCTTAGTCATTCCTCTGGATGCAGCTTGGACTTGCCACTGTGTCCAGCTGAATCCTAAGTGTCTCCTCTAAGCTGATCAGTGCTGTAGCAATATGCAAAATATAACCACAGACCTGCAGTTCTCACACCTTCTCTTGTGTTCATGCTTCAGGAATTATCAATAGGTCACTGTTGATGATCTGCCCTGCCTCTCTATTTTAGTAGAATGAGCAAAGGGATATAAAACTTCTTTATATCCCTTTTGTCATATGAAACTTCTCAGGGAGCTGAAAAATCTGGCTTTAAGTCATCCTTTTCCCAGGTTAAGGCAAGGTTGATGAGATCTGTAGCCCTAGAAACATGTTTATGTGCATGAGCTCAAATTATTAGTAGTTATTTTCTTCTTTGGGACCGCACACAAAATCTAATTAATGCTCTTGTATGAACTTCATGGGTTTTTGGCATACCAGTTTTGACTGAGTATTGAATGATAGCTCTAACTCATCCAGAACTTCAGACACTGAATCCTTGCTTTTAAACTATACTGAAATGTGATTAGCACTCAGCCCATATCTAATGTCTACTTCAAAATGGCAGTGGTAGCATTAGGTTAGTTCCCCCACTGGCACTCTTGGCAGAACAAGAGGGCTTATATAAGATACTTTTGCATAAATTAATAGTAGCAGATAATAGAAATTCAACACCTTCAAGAGATGACCTGAGAAAGATGATCAGTGTTTCTTTGTCACAGACTTGCAATGAGTGTTGGAAATTTGGGAGTTTGGGATTATTTTATTCCTGCTTCTATTGTGCAGGTTTAAGAGTTGATTTAACCTTGGCTTATGTCTCTGTACAAGGAAGGCAAAATTGAACCAAACTTCACAAAGATGCTAACAGACTTAATTCTAGATGGAAGTTCTGGTTTTTCCCCATTTTTCCTCAAGAGTCTGGTACTTCCACTAGGCAGGAATAGTGTTTTCCACGTTACGAAGGACTGAGCCCTCTATGGTAACCAAAGAGTAGAGAAAAGGACAGTTTCATCTCTGTTTGTCTGGTCTCTTGTGTAACACTGTGAAGATTAGAAACTAATTTTTCTATGTATTATTAAGAAAATATTAAGATTTCATGGCTGAAGAGCAGTAAGGAAGGGCAAGTGATTCTGTTGATATCTGTGATATAGTGATTCTGTGCTGTCAAATTTCAGCACATTAAAAGGTTAAGAACTTGGTGACTTGCAGCAAAGATTTTTAAGAATCTGATATTCCAAATCTCTATCCAGCATCAATTGCAGCAGAAACTCTCTGAATAATTTGCATAGCAACTGTTGCTAAGAAAAAAACCTGCAGCCTAAACCAAATTTCTGATAAATTCAAATCCTATCAGCATTTCCAGCAGCTGGAGAAGACTAAATATACATAGTTCAAATGGCTGGCTTCCTCCAGCAATGGTATTTTTAGATGTTTCAAAGAAAAATAATGATTCAGAACACACAAATATTCTTGCTATATATAAGCTTGGGGGGAGGGGGAATGGCCATATCAAGGCAGCAGAGGCTCCTGGTTTCAGATGTGTGATCTGACCATGGGCAATTCATGTCTGAAATGAGATGCACCTGCTCAAGCCAAAGGACTGATGCTCAGAGGAAGCTCCTGCTTCCCCCAGGCCCAGGCACCCTTCAGGGTGAGCTGAAATGGGTATTTCACAGAGGCCTCTCAACCAAAACCTCAATTATTCCACATTTGTAGAGCATCCCTTGTTGAGAAGTGATCCTAAGTCACAATGGGGGACAACAGAGAATCTCAGTTTGGGCCCCACACCACTTCTAGCTGAGTTTTGTTCACAAATCCTTGATGCAGTGCTGTTCATCTCCCTAAAGATTTCCTCTGGTGGAATGGTTTTGGGAAAATGTGCCTCTGTACCATCTGAAATGAAAGAATGAAAGGTTAAAGAAAAGTACGTGGACTACTTCCCTTAGGAAAAGGGAAAAAAACCCCAGCCCATAAATTAACATGGCACGCAATGCATTGATTAAATCATATAGAAAAGATTAGAGTGATGTTACCTGTCAACAACACTATTGAATGAGTACAGACCAAATAAATCTGAAACTGTCATTATTTCAGCCAAAACCCTTAAGTCTCTGGCTTCTTGCCGTAACAAACCTATCCTAGACAAGGTCCAGGATTACCTGTAGAAGGAATTAAATATCTGCATGGTAAAAATAAGGATGTTCATATTTTATTCTCTAAAACAAACTCCTGTCATGCAGACTCCTTCATCTGCTGCTAAAGGAAAGACACATTCTTTTGTTGCTATCAGTCTGAACTATGCCATTTGCAGAAAACAGGCAAAACAGAAATTACTGTAGATTTCTTTTCCTAAGAGAAACTTATAATCTCTCCTTCTAAATGCATGAAATTATATTTACATATATGTCTGCGTGACTGACTTTGCCAGTAACACACTCCCTCATATGGCTAAAAATTTTCAAATTATTTGTATAGTTCTTTAGAAGTTACGGCTTCAGTATTTCATATCCTTCTAATGAAAAAAAAAAAAAAAAAGGAAGCTGTTTTATTTATAACGTTCCTGGGCTCTGTCTGGAACATTACTAAGCCGAGCATGCTGGCCATACCTGCTAACCAAACAAACTGCTTCAGGTCTTATCTGCCCTTATGGCCCATCTAGTTTGTCCCATTTTCATGCGAAGTGGGCACAATGCTTTCAGTAGCACTGCAGGAAGCAGCAGCCAAGACTCCATTTTCAGGTCACTGATAAAAGAGTATAACATTGCACTCTGCTCAAGGTATCTTTTCAACATGTATTCAATCAGAATGTGTTTTTCTCTGAAAGTAGCTGGGTCAACAGTCTACAAGACCTCAGAGGCTTTATAAAGTATTCAAATCTTGGAAATTTACTCAGTGACCTTTCTGTAGTTTACCTTCAAATTCTGTAGGACCTGCTCAAATTGTCTTTTGGCTAAATTTTCTTTAGTCGCTCCTTTTCAAGTTGAACTGTCTTCCTCCACCAAAATGACAAAAAGGGTCTCCCTGGTTCTTATCTCAGATATTGCTGCAAAAGTCAGAAGCAGCATGTGTGTTCCTGAGTCCCTCCCAGCCACCCCTCCAGTGCCCTGTGCTGCAGGAGGAGGGCACTCAGCTTCTCCTGAGAGGATGGGGAAAGTCCAGAGCTTTTAGATTGCTGTGAATCACACCTCCTGCTCTGCTCAGACCCAGCCACTGCTGCTCTGCACCCAGCAGCCCTCGAAGGCAGAGCCTGTGTGCTGGGGAGAGCTGGGGTTTGGATTCATCACACTTGCTCCATAAACTCAGACCTGCTGGCGCATGCTGTGAGCCAGTGCAGAGCGCTTCTTCAAAAAATTCAGAACTTATGAAGAATAAAAAGGATTTTTGCCTTTGAACGACAGCTTCGTGTCCTTCATGGAGCTGACGATTCTGTGGCATTGTCAGTCTTACGAAAATGAAGTCACTTAAGAATTTTTTTTAACTTTTCCAGCCAATTAGCGCATGATGGTCAAGGTCAGATGAATAGCCTAGAACAGCCTGGGCTCTGTCCTTCCCCAGGGAAGGGGAGATCTCGCAGTCAAACAGGTTTGACGCTTGGCGCTCGGACAATGTCCAAACAGTCTAGAAAGCAGCAAAGGCAACAAGCACAGGGAGAGAACAACACAGCAGAAAAGGGAAAATAAGCACAAGGGAAACAGGGACGGTGCATCTCTGCATGGCCCTGCAGGTCTGTCAGCAGCCTGACTGTGGATAGGCCCCTGTCCTCCCATTGCCAGCTAATATTTGTTTTACAGATAAAACATCTGTGTATCTGGAGAATTTCACGGGATAGAGGTTGGAGGTATAACTGATGTCAGAGATTCTATGCTCCCTTGGTACCTGACATGTCTGAGCCGTGTGTGAATCCTTCTTACAAGGGTTTGGGCTAAGCCTGCGCCTGGGCTGTGTGGCTCTGCCAGGGACTCTGCATTCCCCTCCAGTCCAAGGACTGGGAATGACCCACCTGGTTTGTGACTCCTCTTGTCTCTGATCTCACATCTGTATTTCTGGTAATCACAGAACTCTACAGGGGTTTATGACACTTCCATTAACAGCAGCATGCTAACATATCGGAGAGAATAGGAGCAAAAGAATAAATACAAAACCAAGATCGTTTTGGCCACCAGCTGGAATATTCTACATCTCTAAGTTCTTGAAAAGAACAGACTGTTATTTAAGTACCATTTTCCAGCAAACAAGAGCTGTTCTTGGGTTCTTTCTGAAGGAGCAGATAGCTCTGTATGAAAATAGGAGTCTAGCTGTGGACTGCTGTTAGATAATCTTTTTCCTGCCGTAAGGATATTTATGTCCCTTTTTGAAGTAGCGTTTGGAATGCTTAACCTAAGTGCAAAACTTTTATTTTATCTTTTCTCAGTGTGTTTTGAATGAATGCTTTCCAAAGCACCAGTCTGGAAGCTGGGCATTTAGGCAAAATGTGTTGAATCCTGAGCCTCCTGATAAATTCCCAAGTGCAAGTTATATATGCATGTGCAGTGACATGATGTATAGGACTGAAGGATTTATGACACTTCCTGAAAATATTTCTGGGGCTTAGTTTCCATTAGTAGCAAAGACTTCAGTACATCAAAATATCCCAACCACTAAATGTGAGTGTACATCTGCTGTCTCCTTCTTGGCTTTCCTGTTGGAGCAGTCAGGTTTGTCTTATGGGATGGAGATGGGACAGAGGCTGAATGGATCCATTTGGGAATGTTGTCAGCTGCTGCCATCATTAGGAGCTGGGAGCAGCTCGGTTTGCTCTTGGCCACAGCCTCCTCTTTCCCTGCTCTCCCTGGAGCAGCCCTGGGCCCCATGGGCTCAAGTCAGCAGGGCCCTGACCCCACAAGCCTAAGGGGTAACTAAGGGCTGGAGCTGTCAGCCAACTTTATTTTTCCCTTTAAGTTTTCTTTGAGGGTAATAAGGCATTATTGCTTACTTGAGTGCTGATGGATGAAGTGTATTCCTGCCTTATTTCCTTGTGTTCATTCATTAATGAATATAATAATAAAAATATTCAGATCTTTATGAAGGTAATAATTTTATCCTGAACAATATGCATTCTTACAGAAAATGATAGTGTGTGTATTGCTCTAAAATTCAGTGCAATATTAACAGGGAAGACTGACAATAGCTTAATACTGTTCTCTTAATATATGTTAACATTATTCTGGATGTTTAAAGGAAAAAATTCTACCCTTTTCCCCATAATAAGGATTTCTTTTCTTTTATTACACCCATCTGGAAAAATTTGGGGAAGCTGAAATATAACTAATAACCTATTAAGATCTCAGCACGGCATTTCCTGGGTATTCAAAATGCCAGTGTTTGCTAAAAGGAATATTTTAATATTCTGCAATGCAAACAAGGTCATAATGTCATGCAAATTAACTTCCAGATTGGAGAGGTCTCCCATTCACACATTCGTTATGCTCCATTTTCATGGATGCTGATGACATCAAAACTTTTAGTTAAACCCAATGTTTTATTGCAATAGCTATGCATTGAAATGATCAGTGGGTAATATAGCCCCCTAATCACATTGCTCACTGGTACATCAGCAAAATATGTTTCTTAATACGAATTTGAAGGCTTATGCTTATTGAAATTAATGGTGAAGCTTTTGTTGGCTTGATAGTCTGCAAGGCATTTCCAATAGTAGATGTTACACTGAAATGTCTTCTGAAATGAAACAATACAGTATTGCTATAATATTGAGCAATAAAGCAGAAAACATCTTCGATAGTGAACTTTGTTAATCAAAGCTGCAGGGAAAAGAATTGAATATTAAATAAATTATGGATGCTTTTTTCCCTCTTATTTTATTTTCCAAATTCCACATATGGCAGCGACTTCAGGAATAGGAGAACAGTAGCTGTTGTAGAGGCTTTGGTAAAGAGTTGTGTGATTTCTCCATATCACCTGCTTGCCAGAAGTCATCAAAGTCATGCTGCTGCAATGAAGAGTAAATGAAACTTCATAAATATCTGAGGTGACAGGGAACTGAGTGAGTCTGTGGAGGTCTCCTGTCAGTGAAGTGGAAAGTCCCTTAATGAGCAAATACAAAATGGGGATAATTCCTAATTCTGTGTAGAGATTTCTGCTTCAGGAAGTAATTTTAGACCATTTTTCTCAATTGCTACCTGAGCGTGGTGGACTTGGTGTGCAGGGAGGTACTTTAAAGATGAGTATGTTATTTGAATAGGGCTTGTAATTGTGTGCTTCTTTATTCTCTGATTTCTACCTTAGCTCTGCCTGCTTAAACACATTTGAATTCAGAAGAGGTACTGATAATTGCTAAAAGAAATGTCATTAGAGCTCTTCTCATCAAAGAGCTTATGACAGGTTAACTCTGGTTTAAGTGTTTGAAGCATGTCTGCACAAATGGACAAGTCTTACAGTTCAAGTTCTTTATCCAGATTGATTATTTCTGCTCTGTTTTCCCAAACCCTGTGCTGACCACATACATTTCATTTGCTTTGGAAAATAATTATTCTTATGGGAAAGCATCCCACAGTGTTCCAACATCAAATTAAAAAGTAAAACTAAATCAGATTTATGTACTACACAGAAGCTGCTGTGAAATTAGTTTAGAAATATTCTTTCAAGAAATACTGAAATGCTTTCAAAATATGAGGATACAATTCCTAGATTTTAGTGTTCAAATGCAAATATTGAGCAACTACATATATTTTGTTTTTTGCTTACTATATTAAGAATGTGAAAAATCAGATCGTTTTCATTTAGAGGTGTTGGAAGTATTTATATGGAACTCAGTACTAGATACAGGATGATAATAAAAGTTTAAAGCAACTTACTTTTAAAAATTTTGAATGAATATGAAAGTTAAAATTCTCCTATCAAGGGAATCACTAATTATAGTACTGTGGACCTAGTGGCAGGATACAATTTCTTTCAAGCACCAATTACAAAAATCTTACAAAGTTTGGAGGCTGGCAAAATGGCCTCCTATTTTGTATGGAATGGAGCTATGAAAGCAGACTTTGTAACATCAAAGGAGGAAAAATACCAAGAATGCTTAGAATTTAGCAAAAGTTATAAGTTTGTAAATAGGATTTAGTACATAAAGGAATGAAAAGAAGTACTGCATTGAACCTCTCTGGTTTTCACACAAAATTATGGTAAGATTTCTCTTTCTTTGCCAGGCTCTTACCCACTGTTTTCTTGACACAGATATTTATAGGGACAGTTAGGGCATAAATACATAATTTCTGATGGAAACAGAAATTGTTACTCATGACACTCCCATCTCTGTGTGGTCAAAAGCCTGGTGGGAAAAAAGCTTATAAATTGTTCATTGATTAAACTTCGGCATAGAAAAAAAAATTAGATTTAGAACATGGCTGAGGCAGGTTTAAAGGAGGTGACACCATTAATGAAGTTTGGGTGGGAGCTGCTGCCTGTGCCGTGGCAGAAGGGCCTGTCCCTCGTGGGGGCTGCAGCTGGAGCCTCTGTGCCCCCCAGGGCCACCCACAGCACCCTCAGGGCACAAACCCTGGCCAGGGGCTCAGGGGAGGCACAGGGACACTCCTCCTGCCAGGAGGGAAGCTGACTCCAAGGCTGATTCTGGGAATCTCTTCCTAGGTGCCAAACTCTTGATTATTTTGCAGGAAGGTGCTCCAGCACCTTCCTTTAGGTGCCTCATCTGCTCTGTGAATGAAATGCTTGATACCAGACCCAACATCCGCAAAAACCTGCTTGTATTAGTAGATGATGGAGGTGAGGAGCTGCTGAACTCCCTGCATTTCCAGCTCCAGCAGGTCTCCAAAACCCTTCCAGCTGTCTGCAAATTATTAAATTCTAGACACTCATCAAGGAGGCTGGGATGGCTGAGAGGAGAAGGAGTTTCTAAAACTTGAGTGTGACAAACAGAGCACACTGTAATCTTTACAGCAGGTACCATGAGTCTTTGGGTCCCAAAGTTTCTCTACCAGCCTCTTTGCTCTTTTGGTTTCTAAATCCTGTCCCCTTCTGATATCCTTGTTCCTTCCAAAACTTAATCTGAGCAAGGCAGGTGACTCATTTTATACTGACAAGGCAAGGAATTTCTGACATTGAACCTCTAATGTGTGTGCTGTGAATAGATCCCAGCATGTATGCAGTAGCATGGGATTGTATTTAGTCAGCAATATTCGGGGAAGGTTCCCACAGCAGCAAGCACCAGGAAAACAATCAGCAGCCCCTGGAAGCTGCTGACAGGGCATTGCTGCAGAGTGAGCTGGGCTGGGTGAGAGACGAAAAGGTCAAATGAAGATGGAAAGGTCAGGGGAGTTGCATTGCAACCTGGCGCTCACACTAGCACATGATGGCAAGCCAGCATGGGAGGAGGTATTTAACAGAGGTTTCCAAATATTAGGACTCGTGTGTTGTCTTCTGGATAATGCAACTCAATTCCTCTTTCCCCAAGTCTTTTTTTATTATCTGAATTAAATCCTAAGTGTTACATTCAGAGGCTCTTTGCTTTTACTTAGAATTCCTGAGAGGGAAGCATCTCTTGCCAGGCAATTTTCAACTCCTGCTGGAGCAGGCCAAGTTGTTTATCTGCTTTTTACTTTTCAAATGGTTAATGATAATGAACTGTAATTGAGAATTGCTTTAGGCTCATTAATATGCATGTTGTCATCCATTTATCTCCCTGTTTCCTTTGAAATCACCTTCTCAAGGGTTTGGAATGATGTTTGGTATTCATTTTTTTCTTCCTGCCTTCCTGTTAATATTTGCAGGTTTTTATTTTTGTCCTTTTATAGAATTGCATTCTTCTAATTATTTTTCTGTGTAAGTTTCTGATTCTCTCTTTTTTTTTTTCTGTTTCTGTAAGCTTCTTGATTTCTAACCACTCTATTGTAGGTTTTTTGAATGTATTTCCAGTATACAAATAAGAGTAGAAAAAGCTTCCCGACCTAAAACATTCAGCTATAGCTTATTTAGCCTCTTTATTAATATATGTACTGTGGCTGTCCTGAGATACTACTGAAAACAAGATGTCATTATTCTAACTTTTATTTTGTCTTGAGCAAAAACCTGTTATGGAGTAAAAATGTATCTGCCTGAGTGGTCTGGGTTTTGTTTTTGTTTTGTGTTCGAGCAAGAGTGCTTTGTTACTGCTGTGTACAAATGAGACTCAAATGGAGACTCTTTCTTACCCATCCCTGGTGTCTCTCTGCTTCCGCTGGAAGTGCTGGGCTCACACTGAGTTATCTCGGTGTAGCATGGACCTGGATTGCTCATCACCTCCGTGATTCTGTAGGAATTAATGAGTGCTGTGCACCTTTGAAAGCAGAACATGAGGTACCGCTGCAGTGTTGGAGGGTGCAGGTTGCTCACGCTGCCTCCTCTCCCAGCCCACCCCCACCTCTGTGCTTTTCGAGGCAATGGTGCATCCTGAGGATCATCCCTTGGACCCACCCTGTCTTCATTTCTAAAGCTTCTTCATCTTCTCTGCTTCCACGAATAGCAAATCTGCTTTCTGAAGCAATGCTCAAAGAAAATGGGAAATGTGAGCTCAGCTCTGAAAGCCTCATTAGTGTGTTTCAATCTGAGTGATCCCACATGAAAGAGTAAGAGGACTGTATCATTAGTAAGAGAAACAAATTTTGTTCATGATCATTCACAGTTAAATGGAGAGCTGAAAATAATAACAGATGAAAACTAATATGAAATTGTGTTTATTCTAGTTCTATTCATTCTAATTTTAGCCAGCCCTATGAGGGTACTTTTCAAACATCAGATTTGGAAGAGATATTCCCTTCTTTAAGAAAGCCAACGAAATATACATAAAGCAACAACAAAACAATCCTGAATATCTGTAACTATTTTTATGTTGCATTGGTGCTTGTTTCCTGAAAGAAGAGTTTAGTTGTATGGTCTTAATGACAGCCCTTCATTGTCAGCTCTCCTCTCTTGGCAGCACAGCTCCCAACATCAGCAGTGAGAGCCTGAAAATCTGCTTCTGGGAGCTTCTGACAAGCTCCAAAGATGGATTTGACTGTAAATTCCCCTCATTTAATGGGGGTGGGGGGGGGAAGTCATTCAGAAATGTTAGGTCCTTATCTAACGATTTCCACCTCACTTCACAGGGTTCCTTCCACTTTCTGTAGGTGTTCACATTGTTCAGGTTTCTGACCTGCTGCCTATGACCAGGATGCTGCCAGAAGGAGTTATGTGCTTTCCTTTTTTGTTTTATTTGTCCAACTTTCCATCATAAAGGTTTTCCTCTACTTGAGAACCTGCTTTTAAAAGAATATTTATTTAAAAAGGGAAAAAATTAGGAACTTATCACTGTGTGATACAGCGCTCTATTCCACATGAGGACTTTAAGGAATGACCAACTGAGAATTTTAGGATGCCATTCATGCAGTGAGTCTGAAAGCAGTAGGACAATTCAGAAGTCTTGCTGAAGCTGCCTAAGTCTTTGCTGTCACACTTTTCTACTTTATATTTGTATGAAGTATTTCAGAGTCCAAAACTGCAGTAAGGGTTCTTAATGTCCTGTCTTTTGGTGCAGAATATTCATGCTGTGAGTACCTCAGCTGTTACAGGTTCTACTATTTGTGTACCTTGCAGGGTTCTCAGGCACCAGTCAAGTTGCTGAGCTGTGCAGAACAGTTTGAAATGTCCATCCAGGTGTGTTTGTGGCCAGTGATGGCCACAGGGCTGCTCTGGCACATCTCCAATGAACAAATAAAGCTGCCATAGGTTCCTGAATCCATTATCTAGCTCTTCTGTGAAGTGTCTCAAAGACAATCATTTCCCTTCTGATTGCTGTCAGGAATCAGAAGGAAAATTAAGGAAATAATAATAAAATAAATTTAAGGAAATACTATTTTAGTTAAGAAAATAATAATAAAATAAAGGAAAAAAAGGAAAAATTTATATGTGTAATGAAATCCATCCTTTGGCTTCAAATATTTCCTCATGTCATTTCTATGACACCACTACTGTGTTTCTTTGCGCCAAATTACTAGACATCATAACTCTTGTCATTACTTTGATTAGAGGTTGAGGATTGTTTCAGCTATTGTTTCTGGTGTGTAATGCTGATTCCATGTGTGCCTTAGTAAGCAAAACTTCTGGTTGTGCCAATTTGCTCTGCTTTCCCAAATGGAAAATAAGCAGGGAGAGTGCAATTGCATAATGAGAAAATACACATTTGCATCTTCCCCCACTGGTCAGAAAGCAGCTTCGCCACCGTGGCTCTTGCAGGTGGAAGAGCAGATGTTTCTCAGCTGCCATCCCTGCTGCCCCTCAGCCAGCTGGCAGGACAGGGCCCTCGTTGCATCCCACTGGAGTTCACAGATGTCCCTCCGGAGATGTCTTTGCGCAGAGGGGATCAAACTGTGCCAAACGTGGCACTGCTGCTCAGTCCAGCGGGGGAGTGTGTGTCTGTGAGCTCGTGTTGATGTGCTGATAAAAATCCTCAGAACGCTGTCTGGGGAGTCACATGTAATGAGACAGGAACTCAGACAGGCAGATATATGGACTGTGACCCGTGTGACTCCCATGGAGACTGTTCTTCACTCACAGAGCACCGAGAGGACAATGTTAATGTCGGCTCTCATGTGCCTGCTGCCTGAGTGCTCCTTCTCAGCTTCCAGCAGCCCTGTGCAGGCCAATATTCCACAGGGAGCATCTCCCTGCTCTTAAACCACCTCAGTTAGACACCCTGGCCAGGTTTTGGGGTGGGGAGGGGAGGAAGAACAAAAGATTTGTGAGAAATTTCAGAAGAGAAGAGCAGCAGGCTTGGAAAGATTGCATCCAGTCCAGGGCATAAAGCTTTCCACAGCTAGCAAACTATGTCACCTCTATGCAAATTCAAATGGAAGCAGCCAGATGATGTACATGAAATCTTGCTTTTGCCAAGTCATTGCTGTTTCTGAGCTCAGCTGTGATCCTTCGAGGCAGGAAGGTGTGAGGGAGCCTTGGCTGTGGCGAGGAGCTGGGACATTCCCACAGCAGCAGCAGACCCTGCACTGCTCCAACATGGCACTTCTGGAGCCTCTCGTGCCTCCTAAATGAAATCTGCATTTATGTGCCTAGGAACAGAAAGGATTCTAAAAAAATACCCCTTCAACTACTACAGGGTGGAGGAATCCCAGAGCAAGTCATTCTCCTTTCTCTTATCTACTCCCGAGCTACTAAGCACTGCAATGATGTTTATCTAATAACTCCATTCTCCTTGAGGCATATTTTCTATTAATAGTAATTATCTATGACTTATAATTTGTCTTGAATTCTCCTTACTAGTGCAGCACTTGAACTGATTATGTACTCCCACTATTAGAATAAAAAATGATGTGACTGCATTCTTAATAACAGCTGCATATAAGTGTGTGCATAAAAATATCATATCTTCTGAAAGTGAGAGGTGTTTCTACCCACAGTGAGGTGGATGAATGTTCACCAATTGCAGAATAAGTGGGATGAAGAGCCTCCTGACATTCTCTTTAACGAGATAAAATGTCTCCTGACATTGACTTGCATGAGGTAGAATACTCAAATAATTCTTAGTGTATTTATATATTGTGGAAACTCAGAGAACAATGATGGATTGGTACTTAATTGGGAATTTTTAGTGAAATAAACATGTAGGAAGGCACAGACCCCGATTTGAAGAGTTCACAGTGTATGTAGAAGAGACAGAAATCATTACTGTGAGGATTTCCCAGATGTAAATTCTAGAGAAATCATGAACTTTTCAAGGTCATATGTGAGACTTTTGACTGCATCAGAAAAGAAATTTAAATGTCCTCACTACTGGTTTAGTGCACTTACTGGAAACTTCACCCTCTAACTGGTGACCTTTGGGTACCTGAAAATTGGGTCCACACTGCTGTACCTGAGTCTGGATTGTGGCTGAGAAAATTGTGTGTTAGTTCTTCACTTCTCTGAATGTTGGAGCAAATCCTACCATTGGGTAGGTGAGTGCTATCCTTTGCCTCCTTAAAATCAGAATTCAGCTATTGCTGAATACACAAACACAGGTTGGAAAATTTCAGATAAAAGCAGATCAGGTGGATTTCACTTTTCTGCAGAATGCTTTATTTTGCAATGGTACAACACTTGGAGTTCCTTGTATTGGTAACTATAAAATGTGCCACAGGGAGGGAACTTATGAAATCGCATTTCTTTTCTGTCCTGACTCATCTGACCTTGGAAAATTGCTTTGAGATCTGTAATTTTGAGTGTCTTATGTCAGCTGTGATGTACACACAACTTTAACCTAAATTATTAAGAATTAGAATTTTTCAGTGCGTCGAGCATTGAACGTCATATTCAGCTGGTGACCCTGCCATCTTTGTTTTCTCATCAGTTAAAAAAAGATAAAGACAAAATGCACAAACAAAACCTCAGCCACATCTGCATTCACCTCACAGGAATGATGTAAAATTAAGTACTTTATCTTGAAAAGTCTTCTGAAAAAATCTATTGCTACAAATAATTATGTTGTAAAACTGGATGAGACCAAAATAATGTGGACTTTTTGAAATTATTGCTCTAATTTTAAGCATTCTTTAAAGATACATATTAGGGAAAAGTGTCAGGCACTTTGGACCCAAATCTTTCAAGTTTTATGTTCTGAAAGCCCCTTGTTTTTAAAACGGATACTAATTTCCATTCCTGCATCTTATTTATAGACATAATCAATGCCTTTTTTTCCAAAGGACATTGCTTATTCTTATTCATTGCAGCTACAGGTGTGGCAGTGGTAGAAGAAAATTGTCAATATTTGGATGTGCTGACTGGGTGAGGGGTGAACAATGCAGGCCCATTTGAATATCAATGGGTGTAGAATTCCCACGGGGAGAGAATTCAGTGATGTTGAGCCCACCCAGCAAATTAAACAATAAACATGAATTTGCATTTAACTGTCTTGAACAGATGTTCATCAACAGAATGCAGTTTTTTTCTTATTTTAATCAAGAAGCATAGAACAAACATTAGTTTATTGGCTTGGGGGGAAGCAGGGGGGTATGTAAATACATACTAAGACTACACCCACTAAAAAGGTAGAGACTAAAAATCAGAGAACACTTCCATTTTCTTTTGAAACAATCAGCCCGTAGAATCTGAATTGCAAAACAAACAATTATGTTTTATTTTGTTATAGTAAATAATTCATAACTGAAGATGAACAAGTCCTATGACCGGTAACTGCACCATTTGGTGCTACCTGTCATTGCAATATGTTCAAATTGCTGTTATATTTAGTAAATGTATCATTTTGCAGGGAACATTGAATTCTCATTAATAGTCTCATCTTAAAAATTTTTAACACAAGTGCAGGTTTAAAAAAATTACATGATGAAAGCTGCATCAGGTGGAGGTAAATGAGATTTTGAGATTATAATTAATTAAAAGGAATTCAACAGCACACAGAATTTAGGTCTGAAAACTTTCACAATTCTCTCTCATGCTTTTGGAAACAAGACGGTGAACGATAGAGCCAGAGTTTTCCAACACTTCCATATGGAGTTCTCATGCTCTACGAAAATAAATGAAGGGGACTTGACATTGCTGAAGCCTATGGAATTCCCCTATTTTGAGGACACAGTGAAAGTGGACTATGTTACATTAGATTTAAAAATTTATTTATCAACATATGAAACAAATTTGCTTCTTCCAACCCTTGAAAAATTCGGTGGTTGAATCTCAGAAGTGCTGAATGGAACCAGCAGAGAGGTGCTCTCCATTCACCCCTCAAGCTTTGCACATCTTTGCTAGCAAGAGTAGTACTGAACACTTTTAATAAGGCCACAAAGTGAAAATTTCTGTGGAAGGTATGTTTATATATGAGTTTCCATAATTATCTTCTCATATTAACAAGTACCTCTGACAATTTCTCTATTTAGCAGAATGAGTGAAGCCCCCTGAGCTCTGTGTACAGTTTTCTGTTAATTAAAGCAGGGCTTTGATACCAGCTTTTAGCTGCCAGTAGGCAACTGCAGATTTTGCGCAACTTGCAGGGAAGTAATGAGATGGAAATGTAAGACCAACAAGCCTAAAGCAGGAGCACTGTTCTCTTCGCAAAACTCCGTAAAGTTTAGTAACCTGAATTGCTTGAGAATTATTTTCCCAAATAGTATTTCTTTGGTTTGGAAATTTTGAATACAGGCTGACTGTATAGAAATACTGCATTTTTTACTTCTTTCTTCTTTTTTTTTTTTTTTTTTCCTGGTCTCATTCCAAATAGCAGAACAATACTGCCAAGGGGTCTTCATGGTTAGTTTGGGATTATCATAGAGCTCGCTGCCTGCTCCTTTCCTGCCGTGGTGGGGAATGTCACCCCACAGGAGCATTATGGGAGATGGCAAAATAAGAGATTATTCCCCAATGCTAGTGAGCAGACTTTTATGAACTTGGTCTGTTTGGGTTTGGTCGATTTGATTTTTGCTGGATTTGTTTTTTTGTTTTCATTTTGTGTGTATGATAATCCCCTCATCCTCTCCCCATTTTCTGCTTCCCCTTCTACTCAAATGAAACCTCAGAAATTTAATGTGAAAATTCTCTATTTTCACTGTCCTTATGCGCCCAAACTCAGGATGAAATGTCCCATGTGTAACTTGTGCTTAAAGGTGAAGAAATAGAATGTAGAAGATGATGGCTGTGGAAAATCAATTTTCTTCCCCTTTGTGTGCACTGGGAGGACATTTTAGGTGTACCTAAACAGAAGCAGGAAAAACATATGCCCAATAAGTTTTGCAGTTCAAGTGACTTAACTATACATATGCATACATTTAGAAAGTATCCCATCACCGCAAAGGCTATATAGTAATTTAACAAGTTTAGAAGGAACAGAAATTTCCTTTTTGTTTTTAAATTAGACAGGCTCACTTTCTAGAACTGGTTTTGCTTGGTACTGAGATGCAGCTTGAAGCTGTCTTGGTACTAATATTATAATTAGGATAATAAACTCAGCTAAAGAGCTGAGAGCAGGCAGGTGCTGCGGTATCAGCAGAGAGCTGATAGACGAGGTACAAAATTGCTCTCTGCAGAATGACAAATACACCTAAAGGATCAAGCAGTTGGGTTAACAAATGTGCAAAATGGATGCCGAGAAGATCAAAACAAGACATAAAAGACACTTTAAAGAAATGTTTCCTCAGACCTTCCTCAAAGTGACATTAGCAGCCAGATTGTTACCCAAGGCACTTTCTGAAGTGAACCACTTTGCTCTTAGCAGTAGAAAATGACAGCTCCATTTTGAAATTTCTCTAAGTATTTCCAGAGAGAAAATGCTGGTCATAAAGAGACCAAGTTAATGGGTGTTATTTAGACCCGGTTTATCTCAATGTGATTTGATGGCAGACTGGGAGCTGAACTAGACTGAAAATCAGATGCTGTCTTAGTGCTGAACTTCTGACTCATTAATGCTTCATGATGCATTTGAATACATTTTTATATCCTGCATTACATAACATACAACCACAGCAATAAAACTAGATAGCCCTGGTATACTTAAAATTTACAAATATGTTTCTGACAATCTTGTAAACAATCAAATATGGTTTTTTGTTTTCAGTAAAAGATTTTAGGCATTCAAATTTTTTCTCAGTTTTGAAAAGCACCTCCCAGCTCTCTTCTCCTCTGCCTTTTCACCACAGATTAGTTCACAGTTTTTACATAGATACTCGTCAGAGAAATAGTACTGGAGAGTTTAATTGCAATTGTTAACCCATCTGTTGCGTGACAAGATATTTTAGAGGCCTCTCAACATCTTTGCCTATGCTACCGTTCTGACTGGAAACATTTAAATTCTACATTTTCTGCATAATTACTTTGTCATGAGATTAATTAATCTGTGCATTCACCTGGCACATACATACAACTCTAGCATTATTCTATTACTTAAGTGCACCAACTCAATAAGATATTGACCTGAAATACTGTCTGGCTTCCAGCAAACCCTGGCATTTCAGTCAATAAAGCAGCATTATGGGCACTTAATTGCATACACTGAAACTCCAGATGAACATAAGTGTGTCTAGGAGACAAATAAAAGTTCAATAAATTACAGGACATCATAAGCCTTTTAATCAAAACATTTAATAGTGAAAGCTAGAAATGAACTCTTGAAGAAACTGTTATGGAAAAGTAGCTTTGAGCCATTTGTACAACATTTGTAAGACAAAGTGACAACATCAACTTGATTGAGACTAGTACAAGGTTATGTAACAGTGAATTAATATTGATTTACTATGAATGTCTGTGTTTGGAAGCGATCATGAAGTGACTTTCACATATTTTTTTTCTGTAAAGAAATGTGCATTGGGTCGGCACTTGCTTGGAATTTTGGGATTTGTAAGCGGCCTTGCCCTGTTTTACAAAAACTTGAAACTCTTTTAAAGTTGCTTCTCTCCTATTTAGAACTTGCTGTGAGATGGAGTTAAGGGAAGGACTGTAAGAATAGGAAAACTGAGGGCGTGTGGTGCTAATGAAGAAAAGCTCACTGGCAGTACCAGAGATGCCATTTTCTACAGTTTGTGGTGGCAGATAATTCACGTTTTAGCAGCTAAATTGTGATAGAGATTAAAGATATGATGCTAATTTTTTTCCATATTGTATGTGTCATAAAATATTAAGGGCTCATGTCACTGTGCCCATGGCAAATAGCGCTGTATTTAAATAAAACCAGAGAGATAACCTGTCTTTGCCTAAGCCTTTCACTCTAAGGTGGGCATAAACCACTGTTTATGTGACAAATATGTGCAACTAAAACCATGTTAATAGCCTTGGATGTGAATTGGCATTAAATAGTGGTAAGGTAATGAAAGGTCTGTTTAAGATCTCAAATGGCTTATCCTGCTATAGGTACCCTCATGTTTTTGCAAAAACATATGTCTATAGCATTTAGAATAAAATAATGATTGGACAGAATTGTGTACCCAAAAAGGACCATGGGATTTAGGCACAGGATAATAACTTGTCTGCCCTTAGCTACATAACTGGCATCGTATTGTGGAATACTTTCTTTCTATCTTTTAAATAGCAATCAGGAGATGTGTTAGTCCAGCTTCCCTGTGGGAAGGCATTTATGAAAATCTAACTAGAGTACGCTGTTCTTAAAATGAACGTAACACATTGGATTAAAAAAAATAATACACTCCCAAATTATTTTGGTTTATAAAAATAAAAGGTGCACTAAAACTACTTAGTGCATACTGTTTCACTGTTGCTAGAGCTGGTTCAGCAGTAATAAATAAATAGTCATGAATAATGTATTCAGCAGTTGACAAAAGTGTCAGAAAGGAGTGATTTGTATTACTCAGCCACGTGTACAAAGGCTTTACAATGTGAGAAAAGAGACAAAGTAATTGTATAAAGCAAGTTTGGGGTTTTGGCATTATGAAAGCCTTCATATTTCAGAAGAAAATTCTTGAGTGCTGTTTTAGATAATGAGCATGAGACTGTGGGAACCACACTTGATAGAAGTGAGGAGGGAATGCTGAGGCTGCCTGCCCTGGCCTTGAGTGGGTGATAGGTGATGGTGCATTTTGTCATAAAAGCCACAGCAATACCTTTCTCATACACCTCAGTGTGTTACAACGGAGTTTGCTCTTCTTTTCATCATTTTTATTGGAATGAAGTAGAAAACAAGCAAACAAACCCCAAAAACTGCTGTGAACTTCAGCAACCAAGGAATCTGTGAACCAGTTGGTTTCAGAGGACTGCAACATTCCTGGCCACGTTCTAAGACAAAAAACCCTTTAGGCAGACTCGGCCAGGTAGTGTGATGACTGAAAGAGCTGAGGCTGCTTGATTCCACAGCTCTGAGAGTCACAGTCCCAGCTTGTCCCAGCTAGCAGCAGCTCATCACCAATAATGAGCCATTTACTCCCTCCCAGGGAGTGTCTGGAACAGAAGACCTTGGGCTCTCTAAGTCAGGCTCTAACCATTCTCTGGAATGAGGTGATAATTCCGTCCTGTTCAGCATGACCATCCACACCTCCTCCTCTTACCCACAGACAGAGCAGATTACATCGCTGCCACATTAGTGGTGCTTTGTTCATTTAATTTGTGTCCTTTTGAAAGTCTCTTGACACCCTTGGCAGTGGTTTGTGTCTGGGCAGAGCCTGGGATGGCTGCCTTGCTCCTCTCAGTCTCTCTGGGCTCTTCCCCTGCATTTTCGCTCTGCAGTTGCTGCCCTGGTTCTGCTGTGTGGGGATGGCACTGCATGTTCAGAGTGCTTTCAATTTTCTTTGCTTCATCTTCAAATTTGCAGCAGGAACTGCTATCTCAAGTTAAAGGAGTTCTAACCCTCTGAAGTTCTTCATAGTGAAAGGCCTGCCACCCCAGGAATAGGATTCTGGATGTGTGTCCTGCGTTTTATCGCTAATCCTATTGTGAACTGATCTTTGCACAATCATTAGGAAAGAAGTAAGTTCCTTGAATGCATTTTTTTTTTTTTTTTTTACTTTCCTAACTCTCTTGCCTCTGGGATAAATTATAGGTAACTAAATTCTGATGGATTTCTGGTGATACTGTTTTTTAATGGAAAATTGGTCTCTTCAACAAACAAAATTTTTGTTCACCATAGAATGTTTTCAGGGGTTTTTTTAGTGAAAAATCATCCAGCATCTTTAAGGAAGGTATAGTGGGGATGGGGACACAGTTTGGACCCAAACCTAACAAATTTTAGCTAGAAACATTAAAATGAACAAAATAAACAATTTTGATAGCTAATATTTTGATTTTAATAAAATCACAGAATAACTTACATGAACGTTCTGCTTTAATCTGTGCTGTTCAAAATCTCACAGGGAGGGAAGGCAGGCTCATTTTGACCCACATCCCTTGTTTTTCCTTTCCCCTCCTGGAGAACCCATCCAGCAGCCTTTGTTCAGTCCCATCATGCAGATGCAAATGGACCCTTGGCATGGGACAGGCTGCACTTCACAGAAATAAAAACCCCACTCAGAATTTCTCCTAGACAGAAGGACCTGGATTCCATCTAAGGAAAGCATTTGTATGAATAATGCCTTAAGCGGGAGTCTGTGGTGCCACTCCTGGTGACCACAGACTGACCTAACCTCTCCAGTTTTCATTAAACTGCCCAGAAAAGCATACAGAATAAAATGAGAACTGACAGAGGAAAACTGTGCCCTGACAATTTCTGAGGAAATTTTTTACTGTCTCTAGAATGAAACGTTTTTCTTTGAACACAATGTCAAGCAGAGTTGTGCTGACTTGAGTGCTCTCTGCTCACCTTCGTTGATGCTAATTTCCATGTGACATTTTGGCTTCCATGGGCAAAGATCTGTCAGTGAAAGGACACTCAGCAGCACGTGCTTGCACTGCCCTCAAGTCCAAGTGTTATTCCATTTCTGCTGCTCCAGGGATGTGACAGAACTGGAAGGCTCCCTGTCCTTCAATGCCATAAACAAATGGCTCTCTGCTCCACATTTTCTCGGTAATCATGCCAACACCTTTTCCATCTTCTCAGCCTTTGAGGAAATGTTAGTGTGGCCAATAAGGATATGGCTCAGATGGTAGATGGAAGTTTTAATTTGTCTGTGATTGTCTGTGTGCCTGTGTGGAGACCATCACAAATGACATTTATTTGAATACTCTTAATGAGCAAACTCTCCGTTGCAGAAATATAGAATAACAAAATCCAGTTTTGCCTTCTCATTTTAGTACTAAGATCAGAACAGTTTCCAACGATTTTTTTCCCATTAGCAACTTCAGAAATTTTTCTTTTTCCTTGCAAGGGTGTCATGGGAGATGTTTTGAGATTGCTGCACCTTCAAATGGAACTTGCAGGGAGAAAAAGTCTTAGCTTGCACATCACTGACCTGGATATTTTCCTGGTGATTTCAGAACATTAAGGTGCTCCCTTCTAAAAGTCGTGATCCCACAATCAGCCCGCAAAGAAATGATACCTTGTGAGTGAATAAATTATTTCCAATCTTAAAATAAAGGCAGGATGCTGGAGTCATGTGGATCTTAACTTCTAGTACAGCTGGAATTATTAGCTCACTTAGCTTTGTTTGCTGCTTATTGGTCCTGAGTAGAGCACATTCACCCAGCAGTTTTAATTTGTTTCAAGCACACCATAATGCTCCTCTGGCTGCTCTATAATGAGCTGTTAATGAACAGATCTCAAACAACAAAAGTGAACTTATGATATAGAATTTTTCTATGCAGTAGAGAAGTACAAATAGGTCCACTCTATATGCTTCTTATAAAGACATCTGTGGTGTTTCTGGCTTCCAAGTTCCTGAACCTGTACGGGTTTTGTCCTTTCTTCACTGTTACAGTCTTCTCATGCTGCTTTCATGGAGCACATAAACGATGGCTTTGGGTTTTGTTGGTTTTCATTCTTTTTGAAAAGTACTATAATAGGTATTCTTAATGTAGCATTTAAGGATACATTTGCATTAATTGATGTAATTCCTTAAAGTTGTAGGTCATTCTTCTTTAACTGGTCTTTTTTAAAGGATCTTAATCTAAATTGAATTATGTAATTTTTTTTCTTTTTTAATAATGGTCCATATGAGTTTAAGTGATGTGGTACTATTACTACTGAATTATCGAACAGGCTTAAAACCTGGTATTTAAAACAGCTTATTATATATGTCACTAGTTATTGCCTTTTCCTGTATGTGGCATAGAGGAGGTTTATTGGCTCCTTAGGGCATGTAAAGAATTTAGTACCTTAAAACTATTAGAGATTACTCTTATTTATGGAGAATAAAATAGTCTACTCATAACTGAAGTCAGACCATGTTTTCATGAACTAATGACTCCTTTTACAAGAAGCCAAATGGGTTGCAAAGTGATTTACTTCAAATGCATGTTACATAGTTTATGAGATTCCTTAGTGACTTGATTTGTCTTACTTTTATAGAACTACATTAAATATGTGGATTAGGGGTTTTTTTTCTCCCTAACTGTGACTTGAAGATCACATGTAATTTGGGTTTGGGCAGGAATAAGACTTGTTTGTTGGTTGGTTGGTTGTTAAGGATTCTCAAGATGTATGGAGTTCTGTTTTCTACTTTACAATTCTGAAGATACTTTGGTTTCTTTAGATTCCTCATTTCTCTTGGTCAAATTTTCTGTTTCATGAGCTGCATCTCAAAGCATGGCCAAGTCTCATTTGTGCTTTGTCACCAACTTGTACTTGCAGTATACTTTGCTGACACTGAGCTGCTGTGGGTTGCATCAAAGTGTGCCTAGAAATGAGCTGCAGAGCTTTATTCTTTGTACACAAGCACCACTCCAGAGCTGGCTGAGGGATGGTTTTGTTGAAGTAGTGATGCAGAACACAACAGTTTACTTCTGGCTGGGGATAAGGACAATTTCCTTCACAGATTTCTCCATAAAGCCAGGTGACAGACATGGTTTATGCAGAGAGTTGAAGGGCCTTGATTGATTAGCAATTAGAGGAAAATCCTGCAAGAATGAATTCTTTAGAGAAGGTAGATGAAGGATGGTGCTCTTGTCATGAACTGGAAGGGAAACAATAATGTAATGAACTAAGCAATGGCAAAGTCACCTCTGAATTTTGTTTCCACAGAAGAGAAAGGCCTTGAGTTTGTAACCTGACAGGTAGCATCAAAATATCAAAACACTTGACAGTACCCTATATCAAGACTTTTATCTTCATGTTTCTGGGGTTTATGGAGCTCCTCCTTTTGCTGCTGGGGAGGACTACCCTTTGAACACAGGAGTGGATGGTCTCAAGGCTGATCTAGTGTGCCACTGCATAGTTTCTGTATTAAAACTGCTGGGTTTTCATTTGTCTTAGAAATTATGAAAAAAATAATGGGAGAGCCCAGATCAAGAATAATAGAGGTTTATATGTAACTGAAAATTCTAAATGCACTAAAACATAACTCTGTAATTGTGCTGTTAGTTATCTGTTTCTTGCACTTCTGATCAAGCAGAACATGCCAAAACTGAATTTAAGCCACACTTGGTCCCTTTGTGGTGTGTGTGGGCTAAAACCAGAGCGTCCTTTCTACCAGGACCTATAGAAAGATAGGTTGGTGTTGGATAAAGTGCACCAGAGTTCAACAGCTCAAGGGAATTGCACATTTTCTCCCCACAGTGCCCTGTTTCACATACAAGAATTCCCATCTTAGAGCAACTTTGGCTCCTGTTTTTCCTGTTGTAGTGAATTCAAAATACTGCAAGAAACCCATATCCCTTAATTGCCTTTCAATTTGTACTAAGTAAAGAAATATAGATTACTTATTATAGTATTATTTATTTATTATTTATATTTTCTACAGAAATACATATGTATATATGCATACAGAATAATATACATATATATAAAAAACCTTCTTCTATTTATCTGCTTTTTTACTGTCTTTCTTGGTTGGTTAGTGTTTGACCATAACCAGGATTGTTAAGAACTGACATTAATTGCAAGTCATTACATTTACTCTAAGATAGAACTTGACATTATTAACATTATTGATTACACCTGTGTCTCTACAAAGCATGGAACAGGAAAAACACACATTTCCTTCCTACCACTCAAAAAGCTCTGGAGAACCAACCCTTGTCTGTCATATCCACATGAAAGGTCTTTGGAAAAAAAGATAAGCAGTCTTTGTGCTCATGTTGAAATGTGCTGTTAAATACCAAGAGCTACTATATTTTAGATGCTGATGCATCTTCCTAATCAGGAAGTTACCACCATTTTATACAAGGAAATACTACACTTCAAGGAAATAGTGACTATTTAGTAACTCTCTGCATCTGCTGTAAAATTAATATTTAAATTTCTTTTAAGCAAAGACCAGGTACAAAATGTAGCTGCTTTAGTGCCACTTGTTTTACCATAGCTTTTAAGCATTTTCATTTTGTGCATAAACCACTTTTAAAGTACTCTGGAAACTCTTACAGATGTTAATGTACTCAAAAGAGAAATTAGTCAGTGAAGCAAGAACGAGTATAGTTACTCTGAAAAATAACTTCTGGGTCCCTACAGCATAATTTGCTTTTTTCAAAATAAGATGTATTAACAAATTATAAAATACTTGCCCAGTATCCATAGTTTAATTTTTTCTTACAAGAGTATATAAAGGCTGAAAATAGGAAAATTTTTCACAATTTTAGTTTCAAAGAAAAATGAAGAAAGAATTCAGTGCACTTACAAATACATCCAAGTCTGCCAGCCTGCAGCCAGTCAGAAAAAGCAAATTGCAAATGTGACATCTCTGTGCAAACAATATTTATTATTGAGTTGAATCCTTATATTGTTCCATTTAAGCCCTTCAGAGTTAGAGAATAGGGTGTACAAAAAGGATTTCCCATGTTCAGTCCAGCTACCACACTAGTAAAAGCTCTTGAAATAGGAGGAGGAAAACAGCTGGAGCAAGGCCATCAAACAGTAAAAATGGTTATAGTACCAATAAAACAGCTGATGACTTACCGGAAACAATTAGTCAGCCTGTAAATATTTTCCCACAGGGATTAAGATGCTTGTTTAGACAAAGGAAAAGACCCTGAATGTCCTGAATCTGTGCATTATTTTACGTTGCTGGTTAGTTTTATTCTACTAAAATTAATTTCAAGATAGGACAGAATCCTTAATTTTTATTTGGCTTCCAATAAAACTTCTTTGTGTGCTTCTGACTCCTCCCAATGTCCATTACACCTGCAATAATTTTGGTTTGGGTTTGTTTGATTAGGCAGGTGTTTCCTAATTACATTCTTGAGAAGGATCATGGAGATGAAGGGTGAATGAAAAAAAATTCTGTGACTGTTTCTGTTGAGAGGGACAAAATATTATTACCTTTAAACTCAGAATGTGCTGACAGTACTTTGGCTCTGGAAAAAATTTCTAGGGAGTTTGCTACAGGCAATTCAGTGGAATCAGCTGATAAAAAGCAGCTTGTTCCTTAACTAGTTATCAAGACCTGCTTCCAGAAAGTCCCCTGGAGCTCAAGGCTTGCACTTAGCCTGATGGGTAGCTGCATCTTTCTGTCTATTCAGCTTTAGACCTTGAAAACTCCCTGACATTTTAGCGCTGCATTTCTAGAGCCTGCCGAGAAATTGCTTGTTATTAGCTGGTTGTACTTCCACGGTGACTTTCAATAAAGAAAGTTACGCGACGGTAACTAATCAGCTAAAGCACACAAAAAATAGCTTGTTTTTCCTTTTTTTCTTGTACCCCATTCTTTATAGATGTCATCTCAAAGGTGAAAATCAAATTTAAAATAATTCAAGAACTAATCCCTTATCTTTGATATGAAAGGGTTAAAACATGATGGAATTGCATCTCCTTTTTATAGGATTTCTTTCCAACATTATTTTGGATCAATTTCAAGTGCTGGAAATCAGTACAACTCCTAGCTTTTCAGTGAAACTATGCCAAGTTATACTACTTCAGAATCAGCTGAGTTTAGCAATCCCTATTCTATTTAAAAAAATCAAACCCTTTTATTGTTGTTTGATAGCAATGTAAACATTTGATTGTTTACAAATGTTTTAGAACAAATGAAATTTCTTTCCTCTGACAATTGAACAAAATAATTTAACAAGAACTTTTGCAGTAGAATCACTGTAAGAAATCTTAAGAAAATATTGTTAGAACTCTTAGCAGTTTGCAGCTCTTGATTAGTCCAGAGTTTGCATCCAGGTGACGTCCAATATAAATATTCCCTGTGTGAAAACTGAGAGCACCTGTGGATAGACAAATCTTTTGAAGTCTCTTCAATCCTCTGTGACCTTGAGTGATTTCCTTGAGATCTTCAGCTGTTCTTCAGTTGGACTGAGGGTCATTTCGAAAATGCATTGCAGAAGGTTCGAAAAACTGGAAGAAAAGTTTAGAGAGAAGTTTAAGCTGTGGGTTGTTAACCATTAAGAACAACTGAGTTGACCAAGTAACCCATGTGATTTCGCACTCTCAGCACGCTCAAAATAGAACTGCACAAGGGAGAATCCTCTTAGATTTGCTGCTCATTACCTGGATCATCAAAGCTCAATTGTTAAGTGTGCATGGCAATGACTGCTCCTCCCAAACTTTATTTTTCCAGGGGTTAAACTGAAACATGATGTAACAATATGCACTACAAGCTTTCTGAAAATCAATGTACTGAAGCTAAACACTTTCCCTGCTCTTGTTTCTTTCTCTGTTCTTATTTCTCCCCACTTGACATCATTAGCATCTTCAATTTATTATGTAACTCTTTTCCTGCCATCCTGCTATGTCCTCTGCATCCAAATAATATCCAGGACTCAGCAACTTTGGTCCATTCAGTGACTTTGTATCTTCCAAACATACAAGCTGGCCTCTGCTTCTTTTTCTGCATTTATCATCAAAATTTCAACATCATCTCCTTCTCTATTTTGATTCACTCAATCATTCCATGCTTTATTACATGAGAAACTGTAATATAATGTTACATATTCCAAACATACAAGCTGGCCTCTGCTTCTTTTTCTGCATTTATCATCAAAATTTCAACATCATCTCCTTCTCTATTTTGATTCACTCAATCATTCCATGCTTTATTACATGAGAAACTGTAATATAATGTTACATATTCCAAACATACAAGCTGGCCTCTGCTTCTTTTTCTGCATTTATCATCAAAATTTCAACATCATCTCCTTCTCTATTTTGATTCACTCAATCATTCCATGCTTTATTACATGAGAAACTGTAATATAATGTTACATATAAAAATTAAGATTGATAAATTTAGAAATATGATGATGTGGCAGTGGCATATGCATTGTGAGTTACACAGCAAAGGTAGAAAAGTACTTGCAGCCTTCTCTTTAAAAGGGGACTCTTTACATTCTAAATCAAGCAAATTCTAAAATAAACGAAGTGTGCAATTCACCTACCAAGGTCACTGTCATAAATTAGTATTCAGCTCAAGGACTTAGCAAGATTTAAAACAGAAAACAAAGCCAAAATATGCTGTATGACAAAATAAAAAGCTAGAATATCTTTTTCTCACTTGTCAGACAGGTTTGCTCTTCTTTCAAGATCTTTTCTATTTGGCTAATTGAGACAAATATGTCTTGTTTGTTTCTGTGTAGAGCTTCTTGTGGACGGCAGATATGACTGTACCCTACAGCATAACAAGAACCAGAGGCATGTGCCTGTTCCATCCCCCATGTATAAATCATGGTGATGCCACATCTTCAAACCTTCCACCTAAATTAACTGACCTTACATAGACAGGGAGCAAGTCCTCTTAGGTAACTCTGATGCTTTTTTTTTTTCGTATTATAAATAGCATAATGATATCACTATAGTTAGGCACCTGTCAGCATTAACTTATAAAACCTTTGGAGAGGAAGGGGAGCTTATCTTACAAGCATCAGCATTTTCTGTGGTCTAAAAACTGGCATTTGTTATTTCATACATTTTTGTAGTCCTTTGGTTGTATTAGGTTCTACCAATATACTGTCTAGCAAAATGCAGACAGAGAGCTATGTCTGTTTAATTTCTTTACTTTGACCAATACAATTTTTGTCCTGTAATGCTATTGCTACTCCCCAATGCAAACGCATCTACATTGAAATATCTCATGTATCAAGTTGCATGGTGGATGACTGTTACTGAATGTTTTCCTACTTGTTCAAATGGAGAATTGAACTCTTTATTTAAATATTAAGACCAGGAGATGAATGTTATCCCCATCCATGTATAAAAAGCATTCAATTGAATCACTTAATTTCAACCTGGATTTTTTTTTTCTTTTCTTTTTTTCTTCAAAGAATGATACTCTTTTGCTTTAAAATATAGAAAAGTGTTAATTTTCCAATGAAAGCTTGCTACTAAGCTTCCTGGTTTGTAAAACTTGACTTGGTGCAGTATTTATATTTTTATGGCAGTATAAATACAGAGCTCAATCTAAGATACTTTCCCTTCCCTGTGAGGGTGGTGGGTCCCTGGCACAGCTTATCCAGAGAAGCTGTAGCTGCCCCATCCCTGGAAGTTTTCAGGATCAGATTGGATTGGACTTGGAGCAACCTGGTCTAGTGGAAAGTGTCCCTGCCCATGGCAGGGTTGTGGAATTCTATGATCTTCAAGCTCCCTTCCAATCCAAACCAGTCTATGGTGATAACATTTGAATGTCTAAAAACATACATTTTATTAGAAACACCTTCTTCTTTATGCAGACTTCCAAATAAAAAAAACTTCTGTGTAATTTACATACTCTTAGTTTAAATGTATAATAACAGAAAAAGGGATTAACCTGAAGAGAAAGTTATTAAACAGAGGGGGAAGAAAAAGTTATCCAAGGAGCACTTTGAAAAGTACTCAGTCCCCAAGGTTCTCATAAATCTTACCAGATACAATATACAAAAATGACTTTTTCATTTCTGTAACATATGGCCCATTATTTAAGCCATAAGAAAATTGCTTAGTAGCATACAGAACTACTATCAAACAGCTTAGGAAAGAGCTCCTCATTTCAAGCAACTCTGTGTCATTACAGGAGCAAGGCTGCTCACCCCAGCTGAGGCTCTGAATCCAGAATATGAAATAAAAAGCTGTTCTTGTACTTCTTTCAAAGTCAGAGTCTGGCCAGAAAATAATGATAGGAGTTGAAAATTACCTTTGATTCCAGTGCTAATAACCTGCTTTTACAAACAGCTTCATTAAATGTTTGATTTATTCTCTATGTACCTCCAAAGACTGTGGGTAGCTGTTCAGTTTAAGAACATGAAGAAGTGAACGATGTTCTGAGCTCCAAACTACACTAACCAAAATCCTAGAAAGCTGCACTGCAGTAACTAGTGCTCTGTAAATTTGTTTATTTCAATTAATTAATTAGATTTTTTTCCCCTCTTTTTGGTTTTTAAACACGTGTCCCATGAACTCAAAAAAGTAACTTAGAAAAGCTAATATACCTGAAATATTGCACAAAATGCATGTTTTTAATTGAATAAGCTGAATAATACTGTAACAACATGGCCTGAGGGAGTCAGAGATTAAGTTTAACTGCCCTTGAAGCGCACTACGCTTTGCTAACCTAACTTTTTTATCTCCTCTGTTTGAAAGGAAAAGCTTACATATTTTTAATATATTTTTAAAGCAAAACCAATCCTGGTTGTTGAAAGTAACAACTGGTAAAGTGATACACAATATTTGAATTAGAAAGCTAGCAGTGTATATCACAATTTTTATTAGTTATAACAGAGTACACAAATGGGGAAATGTAATTTAGGAAGAAGAGCTTGACCAAAATTTACATTATTCAAAACACCCCAGCTGTCAATACTGTTTTCTAAACCTTGCTGCTGGATTTGTGTCATTCTGTAATGCTACTAACAGAACATAACTTCTGAGCTTCTGAGCATGTTTGTGCTACTTGCACAGTAGCATTTAAAAATATTTATAGTCAGCACTTAGTCCTAGACTTTGGAAGTATTTTAAAAGCCTGGTTCTAATGTTACTATTAATATACGAGGTTTAGTGTAAATGTTTTATCACTACCAAGGGAAATGGCAACTACGTTCTAAATATTTCTCGATCCAAAATGTGAATGGTTGAATGGAACCACTGGAGTCTCGGCAAGCTCCTCAAGCTGAGGAGGAGCTGGCCTCTAAACAGAAGCTGTAATGATCAGACAGGAGCTTTTTCAATACTTCCCTTCTGTGACTGAGATAAGTAATTTGCACACATAGTCAATACTTTAACAGCAGGATCAGTGACTCTGGCGCAAATGCTAAATTTAGCACGGGGCAGGGTTGGAGTGGCCAGGAGCTGGCAGCTGTGACCTCTTGAGAGAGACATCTGCAGGAATATTTGTAAGAGGCAGCGTCTCCTACCTTCCTGCCCTCACAATTCCATACAAGCTGCCTGGCAGCACAATCCATCTCTGAGAGACACCATTTTCCAGATCATACTAGTAGCAAAAATCAGCAAAATTAGAGGCTGGTAGAGCAGCAGCCTTCTAGCAGAGGCAAGGTGCCACCAGTCAGCTGATCAGCACTGTCTCGTTTCCTCTGAACTGCAACATCCCTTGGCTGCCCACGAGATTTCCCTCAGCCTGCTGTACCTTTATTCTAGGAAGTAAAGGTACAGCCTGATCCCCCCTCATACCAGATTCCCATCCTCTGTTTTTATTGATGTAGGGACTTTGTGCATTTGGTGCTATCTAAATACCATCATTATGTCTCAAGCTGTCCTAAATAAAGCTAAATGTACCAATCATATTGACTGCAATGTACATGAGATCCAAAACTCTATGGCAACGAGGCAAATGAATATATTCTTTACCAAGGAAATAGGACACCATCAACTGTATTTAGGCGAAAAGGTGGAAAAAAAATTGAGATTTAAAGCATTAAAGACTTAAAGTTTAATGACTGATTACTGACTGATTATTCTAGACATGCTCAATTTTCAGGGCACACAGATATTCTGGACCTCACAGATATCTAAAGATGTGATCACTCTCTGCCTGATTCAAACAAACTCAAGCAAAGATTTTATCAGCTTTATCTGCATAAGACAGTGCAGTTATATGAAAACAACAGGATAAAGGTGTTGAAATGTACAAAACTAGGGACTCTTGATTCACAAACTTTATACTGCAGTTATTAATCCTTCATATAATGAATTACAAACTTTTTGGGGAGACTTATTGTACTACATCATTGAGAAAACCTTAGGGTATTAAAGTTCTTATCTCCTTCACTGCATTGCTTCAACAGATATTTCCCCCATTCCTTACTGCAGGTTAAGAAATAGAAGATTTAAGATCATGTGTTTGCTGAGGATGACATCCTATGCTGTCTTACAGAGCACGCTCTGCTCAGTGCAGCATGGCTTAGAGCAGAGTGTTTACATTTCCCCTCAAACAGCCTTTCTGCATTGTACTAAGTGCTACAGCTGATTTTTTTGAGAAAACATTATAGTATTCCTCAGAAAGGACTGATCAACTGAAGTTGCAAGAGTAAATGAACAATTGAAATAATGCTGGCCAAGTAAACATATCACATATTATAAACAAGTATTCAGAAAATTTCCTACTTACTTCCATAGTGTCTTTTGAAAGATAAACAACCCAGTACACCAGGTTGAATCCTGCAAATGCCACTGGGAACAGGATCCTGGAATATTGGTCTATTTTACTTGCACCTCCAATAGCTGGTGGTTGTGGTGGGGCTGGTTGAGGAACAGAGAGTGGCTGACACTGGGATGCAGTATTTGATATTATGCTGGGTTCAGGAGACTGCTCTGCCTGAGACGTTATGGAATTCACTCGCTTCTTCAGGTTAGAGTTGGAGTCAGAATGCTGTGGAAGAAAAAAGAAAGAGGAGGGGGAAAAAGGGTGATTTTTGTATACTGAATCTCAGGTTTTGTGATCTTTAGGCTTCTTTCCACCTTTTTACTTAACTTTCTTATTTTGCTGTTGCTTCTCTGCTATAGTGCAATCTCAGAAAATCACAAAAATAATGCATCTATACAGAAGGAAAAATACATTTGTGGCCTAAAGCTTTGTTAGAAAACCATGAAAAAATATGTGCTTTTCATGTTTTTAACATGGTGATAAGTGAGAGAAAGAAAGAGAGAAAAAGAAAAGATGGAGCTAGAAGGAAAAGAAAGTAATGGTGTACCTAAATGGCAGTATATTGGTATGACTGAAATTTATGTAGCTATGGATCAAGTTTAAACAAAACAGCACATATGGGCTGGCTCAGGCACAGTCTTCCTTGGCTGAACCCATTGATGAGTTGGGTAAACACTGAATGGAGTCAAGCTGTCATGCAAGAGCTAGAAAACTGCTGCACAAAAGGCAGTGGGCTAACTTCATAGGTGCTGAAGACATGAATGCTAAATTGTCCTCTTGTTTTTTCTAGGATGAAATTTCATTTTTAAATATATCTCATGACTCCCAAAGCACTTCCATGCATATAACTGAAGACAAATAACTGTAATGGGACTCTTTATTTTCATTTATGGTAAAATGAAACCAAATTACTTCCATATTCTATGCAGTATTCATAGCCAGGTCCAATTACTCTTCAGAAAGCTACATGAAAAATCTTACAAAAATTCAGTCAGGACTCAGGGAAATGTAGAGCTTACGTCTTAGTTGCTAGGCTGACGTATTCATTTTGTACATCTGTTTTATTTGAGGCCAAGTTGCCATTATTTTACTTTCACAAGAGTAGAAGTAATAGAGTTCTTCCTTCCAGAAAAGGCTTAGGAATAGGATCTACCACAGGCTCTAAGTCTGCTCTAATGGATATCGATTACCCACTTTCACAGTGGTGTCAAATAGGAGGAAATTTTCAAAAACCTTGCTGCTACTGCCATATCCCAGGATAGCCATTAGTGGATGCATGGCATCAGCTTTAAGATTCATCTAATGGCTGAGAAAATACAGAGGATGCTGAGAGTGATTTTGTTTGTTTGTTTTGATATGAAGTACTGTAGTGTTCCATTAATATGGAGCTTAAGCCTAAAACTTTGTCCATAAAGGATTGCAAAACTCATTTCCCAGATTGTTGATGAAAAATCTTGTGCACAAAATCACCCAGCATACACAGCTGTTCTTGGATTTGAATATGGAGCTTTTTTTGGTCAGCAGAATGAGATGACCAAAGGACTGCAGCAGATAAAGGAAGTCTTGGACAATGTAAATAACTGTCAATATAACAGCACATACATCCATAGTAAAATGGAAGAGTAACATTGGAATGGTTTTAAGATAGAAAAATGGTGTTAGATAGGTAATTTCCAAAGTCATTCTTTGGGAGTGATTTAATGACAATCATTCACTTAAATGTAGCCCGCTGTCAACATTTTTGGGATTTATCTTGCAGGATTTCTAAGCATGGGAACAGATTTTAGTCAATCAGATAAATGACTGAGTCGCTAAAAGGAAAAGAAGCATTTTTGGGAATACATTGCCCACTCTTGTACTCGGGCCACAATTTCTAGATAACAGACTAACCTAGCACAACTGGTGTCTCCTGGGTGACTTAAAGTACTTATAACAGGAATTATCCTTCCAGAAGTCATTGTTACTGTCAGAGAATCAGAACAAGTCACATCGCTACAATAGGATGCCCAGTTCTGTTTGTGAGTGAATGGACTGGTATCCAACTAGAATTAGGGAGAGATGGATTCCTCACAGCTGATTTTAGTCTAAATAAAAGGCAAAAAGAATATAATCTTATTTAAAAAGAAAAAAGGTACTTTTTCTGTATGTATTTCTCTTACCTATGGCCCTTTTTCTTCCCCTACAAGCCATCGCTAGTTCCAATTTGCCCTCTATACATTGTATGACCAGTGTCATGTTTTGAATGGGTATTAAACAGAATTCCTGCTCTGGGGCTGTGCCTGTCTGAACACAGATGTTTGGTTTTGTATTTTCCTGTAACACAGCAAGCAACAGACAGATTTAAATGGAGGATGATCTACAGATGTGTCACAGAAACAGAAAGAGGGTTATCCATGTCCACTTGCGCTAATCATAATAATAATCCCACGCTATAAACAGACTGGCTGGCTGAGCCTGGCTTCCTGCTTTCATTCAAGTTCTATTCCATTTTGCCTGCCTGTGTGCCCTGCTTTGAATTGTACAAGTCATAAGGTATCTTGTTTTTCGATTTACTGTGGAATAACCTGACCTTTTGGGGAAAATAAGTGGTTCCTAAAGATACAAGTGTTCAGGTGAATCTTAGCCCTTTTTATTTATAATCTTCTGATACAAGGTGAGTCAAATTCTGCTCTGGATTATTCAAGCATGAATCAGGAATTACAGTGCTGAGGTGATGGAGTTAATAGTAAGTAGAACAGATGTAGCATATGGTCTGTGGATGATGTTTAGTACTGAATATATTTAGAATGTGGAGGTAGTAAAATCTTTGTGATAATTTGAGTAGGTGCTGGGAAAAGTGTAATCCTGGTCATTATTTTATTTATATTTATTAAATCTCCTTCCTACAGAAGGAGGATCGCTAAAACAGAAGGATTATCTCAATGTTATTTCATCTCAAGAAAAACCCAGAGTAGTTCTTTACACTGTCTTTAACACTCCTGTGTCCCCTAACAGAAAACACAGGGTCAAGTCTGTTTTCTTGTAAATCACTACTCAGGATATGGAATTCTAAGTCCAAATTTATCTCAGATGTGTAATGAGGATGTTTCTCAGTATGGGAGCTGCTTGTAGACCAGGCTGCTGCCCCAGAACCACAACTCATATTTTCAATAACATTCACTGCTAAACCAAGAAGAGGGGGCAGTGAAGAGACCATATAATTTCTTATTACAGTTGTTCTGAACAGCAGCAACAGTAATTTCTCTACTATATCTGGATTTAACTTCTCCTTTTGACAAAGATTACCTACAATAGCATCATGAAATGTTAACAAAACACAAGGAGAAAATGGAAATGAATAGGCTATTTTGCATAGCTCACAGAGCCAATCACTCAACTAAGGCCTCTTTTACAAGTAGCAAGAACAAGAAGCCTGAGGCACGGCACGCTGTGTCGTAAGGAAATAATGGATTTTATTAAGTTACTGAACCCTGATTCAGAGGAGTGCTCTTGCACTCATGTGGAATGTGAGTCCCATCAGGCAATTAAACTTGCCACTCTGTCTGAGAAGGCAGTGACACAAAACAGATTGCCCGTTCATTGTTTAATGTGAGACACCAGCACACTGGACTAGACAAGCGCTGGTATGTAGACGGCCTGGAAGGTGTCGTCTGCCTTCTTATTAAGCTTCTACAGCCGAGCTAACTCATCCCCTGGAAAGCTCACAAAGCACCCTCGTCATCTTGTCTATAAGGCTGCTGCTCTCTCACAACTCTCCTCAGTACCACTAGAATTTGCTTATGCTCAGAATATCTCAGGAGGCTTTCAGCAAATTTCTTGCCTTCCAGATTGAAAAAAATACAGCATATATAACCTTGGAGTAAACAGAATTCTTTGTCTGCTTTTTCTGATTTTTTTGGGGGATGCTAACTGTGATTTATGAATGCACTTTGTTCTTTGTTTCTTTCCCTCAAGAGACTTTTGTAATTCATATTTGTAGAATTCTCTACTCTCCTCTGTTGCTTTGTACTGCAAATGCATATTCTCACTATCAGTTTAGTTTATGATCTAACAGTAGCATGAGTATCTTATATATGCAACCCAGATACTGGCTAACTTTAAACAAATGGGTATCTGTATGTCCTTCCTTATCTGTCTTTTATTCACATCTCTTTTTCCTGCTGGCAATGCAGTAAAAAGAGGTTCATGACAACAAACTCTAAAATTTTAGAGAAAAATAATGTGTTATTTCTCCTTTTCTTCATAATTTATTTGATTAAAGACACTGAACTTTCCTCATATCAAAACACACACACAAACCAACCTAGAACCAGAACTCTGTGTCTATAAAAGGCAGAATGCTTAATTAAATATATAACATTTTTTCCTCTGTTCATTAGTAGATACAATTTGAGTAATTTCAGCCATTCATATTACACACATAACAGCAAATGTTAATGACTTATCTCCCAAAGGAGGAGTTAAACATGGTTTTGCCCCTACATCCACCAGTGTGATCTGTAAAATCTCTGTTTGGCTATTGTACAATCCATATGCAGCATCTTCCAGCAGGAAAGTTCATCAGAGTATGCAACATCATCTTTCAGCCATGCACTAAGGAACCTCATGCAATACAGTCCTGTGTAGTTCCAGTATCCATCTCATGACAGAGATTCATTACAAACCCTAATTTAGACACTTCTTTGCAAGTCTTATCTGTGGGATCTGATTCGAAAAAATATCTATTGCAAATAATGTGTCTTGTTTAGAAATATAAACAGTGCCCTACATAATCAAAAGCTGAATATAGTTTAGAAGTCAATAATGGCCCTATCTTTAGGCATCTCTTTAGGAATTTTAAGTTTCCTTTGCTAGAAACACAGAGCAAAAACATGCAGACTTGTTTTTATCACATTTTATCCTAGTAAGAAGGTTAAATCACTTAGGTTAAATTACTCACTTGGAGCATGGGAAAGCTATGTTCAAATTCTTTCTTAACCTCCACGAACTGAAATTCACTTCTCTCAGAATACAGCCTAAACATCAGGTGAAGGTGAATAAGGGGAGAGGCTGTTACCCTATTACTCCAAAGCTATTTTACTTTGCATGGAAAAGTCGAAAGATCTACAGAGGCAGGAAGCATGACTGAAAAATATCCCATGCCCATGGTATTAAAACTGCTGTCATATAAACCAAGTATGCAGTAAGGAGAGCAGAGACTGGAGCCCTGGTAATTCACTTTTCAATGGGAATGTGCTGTGGTAGAGTTTCTTCCTAACATTTATTTGTACTATACCAGAAAAAAACATATAATTGGCACAAGGCCCCTCTGCTGTCAAAATATGTTTTTACATTAAACAGATCTAAATTTTCGAAGTCACGTTTGGCTCTCATATCTGTCAGTGTCTGTCCATATGCTTTTTTCCTATAATTAAATTTACTTTATTTTGTTCTCACCACCCTCCTGCAAAAAAGTACTGGGATTAGGCTTCAATGTTCTCAGTCAAGACTTTAATGCATGTAGCTGTTTGTAGGATGATACATTTAGGGTGGTTGATAATCCAGATAGAAGTACTCTGCTACACCAGGATACTCATTAAACATACTCAATATATTCAGACATAATTATAGGAAACTAAATCCTCTATACCAGTGACATACGGCTGCTCTGCAGTTGGCCAGGGTTGATAAAGAAAATAAGAATCCCTTCCTGCCCAAGCCATGTTGTTTTGAAACACAAGGCTGGAGGGAGAACGAAGCTCTCTCAGAGGTATTTCACTGCCCTGTGCTGATTTCTGTTAAAACACGATGTCTTTTAGAACATAGCTGTAATCAAGCTGGTAATCTTTTGTCTTTTACATGTAGCCTCTCACATGGAAAGGATGTCTTTTGATCCATGGGGTTACTCCCTGACCATCCCACAAAACATTTCTGCAAATGGTGTGCTTCACATAGTATCACCAATTCCCTTGCCCTGCAACTTCCAGGACTGGGATCTCCCTCAGTAAAGAAAGCCATCATGAGGAAACAATGTGATTGATATAGCAAATACACATTTGAAATGGATTTAAAAGCTAAACGCTGTCATAGTTTTATATACGTATGTCTAAGATGTTTGGTTTCGACATGCTAAAACCAGCTTGGCCACCATACAAGCAGGAACAGGTTTGTGTCAGGGTCCAGATGACTGCTCAGCTTGTTGCCATCGTGTTCTGCAGTGGAACACCCATAGTTTTGCATTTCACACAGGGATTGCCTGCAGCTGACAAAGAGAGCAAGCCAAATCCTGCTCTCAGTTAGCTGAGGTAGATAGAGAGGCTTTCCTGGAGCCAGCCCAGGCCTGCTGGGCTCTCAGCTCTCCACTGAGCACATGGGCACAGCCTCATCTCTCTTACTGAACCCACCACACTTCAGTGGTTGCAGTATTTTCTCCTACTTTCATTCTACAGTAGAGCAGAATTTGGTCTTCTCACATTTCTAAGTGTACAGTTTTTTTGGCTACAATATAAAAACTTGTGTGACAGAGTTTAGTTTATTTGAATAAAGCAAAATTTTAAATAACTTGAACTAGATTGAAGGGGAAAGGAGGCTGCTTGATAGTATTTTGAATTTGTTTGTTTGTTTTTGTTCAAGAAACATTTAATCTGGGATTTAAAAAAGGAATCTATTCTGTAGATATGCTTATCTTGATTTCAGGACCTCACTCAAGCAGAAAAACTTTCCAACTGGCTGTTTTATAAATCCTTTCTATTTTCATTTATACCAAAACTGTCTCCCTGGGCTTCTCTTATGCTAAGCACAGGTACTGGGTCTACCTGGCAGACAAAAAGTACTAGTTCAGACATTCTAAGATTATTCTCACCACAGTGTTCTTTAGCCACTCTTCAGGCAAGTTAAAATAATAGGTCATTAAAACATATAGTCTATGTGTTATTCTTAAGGTTGCTGCTGGTAGCAGAGTTTCATTGGCAACTGTAGAGCCATAAAAATTCTCAAGTGCATTGGACTTTTAGTTTTAGAAATGGACTCCCTGCAACTAAATAAACCTTTAAAGTCCTCATCTAAAAATATCAGCTGACATCTACAAATGCGAAAGACAGCATTTTTGACACAGTTTGCTACTCTCCCCCCTATACCTGTGCCTTCATAGACCTAAAATTCTAACAAATTCCATGCATTGAAAAATCACACATAAAAATACTAGCATTACAAAATAGATGGAAAGTGTTTCTATGCCATCTAAAAGAGTAAAAGGAAATTAAAAAGATCATAGACTGGAAAAGACAAGGTACCAAAGTACAGGGTATGAAAGAAGAAAATTATTTTTTGAAAATCAAGTGAAGTAGACTGTCAAAAATAATGTATCAGATATGTCTTCTCTTAAGTTTTTTTCCCTAGTGACTTGGAAAACATTATTTTAAGAAGAGAGGCAGAGAAAATGAGGAGAAAATATAAAAAGAAGAGCAGGAGAGGCAAAACAAATTATCAAAGGGGTAAAGAATAAGAATTGGGCACTGTAGCAACCAAAAAAAAAAAAAAAAGAAGAATCTGAAAGGAAAAGAGGTGAAAGAATTTAGAGGCAAACAAATGGAACAATTTGGGGAGATACAGCGCAACAAAGGGTAAATTGGGACCTCAGAAGGAACTTCCTAAATCTACATTAAGAAATAAACTTGAGTATTATGCTGTGTGCCTTATATAAAAATAACTGCCCTAAGACCAGAAATGTAGCTATAGAAGCACAGTGCTGTCCTGAGGAAATAGTAGTGCAATCAGCCTGTGTTAAATACACTATTAGCTCAAATGAGACACTTCAGGTCTGTTTCAGCTGAAATTGTATCACTGACTGCAATATATCTATCGATGTGACAACATACAGAAGTTCCTTCCCCCTTATCTCTACCACAGGGAAAAAAAAAAGAAATGAAAAAAGAAAAGCTTCTTAAAATCTGTTATCCTGTAATCACTCCTTTTTCCCAGAATGCCCTTCTGGAAGGGAACCTTTTAAATCCAATAGCTAATTCTTCTAGAAGCCTTTTTGACTACATCATCTTGCCTTCAATTATAAGTACCCTTCATTTTTATGATCTCATTGAGTTTGCTCTTTCTATTACTGCAGAGGTATGTTCTCATAGAGAACAGGTCCTGTGAGAAAAAAGTGGTGGACGTATAGGGCTTGAAAAAGACTGTCTTGGGTAATAAGAGCTTTGAGCAAGATCAGGTCCATAGAATTTTGTGGGCACTGTGGGCTGTTTTAGAGATCGAGTTTATTTTGGGACCTAAATGTTATGGGACTTACTATTCTTCTAAACCTGCGTGTTGTCAGCTAGATGTAAATAATTTTCTTGAGAAAATGGTTGCAGTGTGCTTCCTAGATGTGCATTTTATTCCTAGACGCTTATTTTCTGCTTGTTTTTACTTAGAAAACCTAACAAGTTAATGTTTACAAAATAGGAAGGAGTGTCTTTGGTTGGACTCTTTGCTTGTTTGTGGCTGAAGACTTTGATAAAAAACTTGAGTCTTTTAACTTCTGTATCTTTTATTCATTTGTTCAACAGAAATTTTGGATCTGGTGCTTAGCTTGGCCTGCAGTGATTCATAGACCATGTAAATCTGGAGGAGCCCCTATCGCCAGGAGCAAGTCCTTAGCTTATCTGGGCAGAAGCAGAAGATTATTTTTTTGGAATAGTTGTTTTCCTGAGACTGAGAATGTGAGGGGGCTGGTGGCAGTGGCTGTGAACTCACCAGCAGCTCGTGCAGAGCTGGCCTGTTTTCATATTGCTCAGCAGGGACTTCAGGGAAAACACAAGCAGTATTTTTTGTTTTGGTTTGGTTTTTTTCTTTCTAGTGAGCCTCCTTATAATTAAATCAAACTTGAATGAGGAAGGGTGTGAAGGACAGATCGGAGCTGTTGTTCCTCTTCATTATGTAGTAGCTATCAATATTTTCCTCATGATATATAAGACCAAGTGAACTATATGAGGTTTTTTCTGACAGCTTGTCCTCCAAAAAAGAGTCAGCTAAACTTACAATTTATGAATTTAATGGTTTGAAAGTACTTAAATGCTATAACTTTGACTGCTATGTATCAGCAAATGTGGAAAAATTACTACATGGTGGGTAAGATGTTGCCTTTATATGGGCATCTCTTAGATTGACTTCCCTATTCAATTACAGATTCAGAGGTTTTGCAAAAGGTCATTCAAATTCTGTTATTCCTCTAAAAATGGAAATCATGGTGGTAGTAAAACAGATTTTGAAACAGGAAGGCCACAGTGATAAATATATTAACATATGTTGTGAGACAGCATTCACTACTTAGCATGAGATGTATGGAATAATATTTGCAAGCAATTCTGACACAGTTTTTTTGTACTAGAAAGACTTCCTGTCTTTTGCATGTACTAAAATCTATCTTTCATTTATGTTTTTTTTTCCCAAGCTTCCACCAACACAGATTTTTATAAAAGTAACAGATGCCAAGTTTATGTAAAGGCTAATTACCCATCTTCCAGATGACCCACTTATGGTATGTACCCTTGTACTACAGTGATCCCATAATCATCTGGCCAATGCCCATGTTCATTCCATTGTACACTGTCCCACATATTCTGCAGACTTATTGAGAACCACAGTTGCCTGACCACACTGCCTATAGCACTGCTCAAGAGAAGTATTATGGGTAACAGTCTAATGGCTTTCCTTAAATATCTTGCCAAATAAACATCTCTCTAGAAAATCATATTGCAAATCTAAGTAAACACTACAAATAAATGAGGTATTTTCATTTTCTGGAATCAGAACAATGTCTTTGATAAATAGACATGATCTGGTTACATAATCTGTTTCAGGTTAAGATCACTTTAATATTGTTTTGCATTCACTACTTCAGCTGCCTGTTCCTATATGATGCTTATTATCCGAAAAGCAAGCAATTACCGAGACAATCTCGTCCTCTGCCGGTACAGTTGCTGCTGATAGTGCTGCTGCCAGTGCTGCTGCCCTGGCTGCCTTCCTCATCGCTCTCTGAGTCTGGAGATTGGTGAAGTAATTGACAGCTGCAAACTCAATAAGTGCAGAGAAGACGAAGGCAAAGCACACGGCTATGAACCAATCCATGGCAGTGGCATAGGACACCTTGGGCAGAGAATGGCGAGCGCTGATGCTTAAAGTGGTCATTGTGAGAACTGTAGTGATTCCTTCAAAATAAGAGAAAGAAATACGGGCATTAGAACTTGGCTTCGGTCTTGCTACTCTTAAATTCATACATAAATGAAAAAAACCAAAGAATAACACTGGTTTTGGTTTTAGCTGTCATCCTAAGTACCAGCTAACCAACACGACTCCTAAGTATGTTGTATCCTTAAATAACTCATGTATAGTGTATTCAGCATCTAAAAGCTCTGGAAAAACCTCCTTAATGCATTGAGCAGACTGAAAGGTAAGATAACAACATTCTACGTAGGGCAGCTTCTTAGAATTGTGATAAACGTGGTCATAACAAAACCCAGGCTCAGAATCTGAGGGAGACTTTCCTTGGATGGTTAGTAACTGGAATGTTTGGCAAAAACCTAGATTCACATATTGTCATTTCCCAACAGTGATCCTCTCTTTCACCTGTTGTTAAACAAGACAGACCATGGCTTACAGAATTCTCACTGAATCAATCAAATTCTACATTAAAAACAGTCAGAGTCTGATCCAAACATTTCAAGTAATAAGACTTTGGTCCCCTGAGCAGTTGTCTTTAATCACTGGATACATTTTTTAAGATTCACTAACAGTATCTTGATTGGAAATCGCCCGTAGTTACAGATAGGGAAGGACAGAAAAGCTACTTCTCCAGAGCTCCTTATCTACTTTCACAGAGCAAATCTAGTCATGTAGCTCATGGGCCCCATGGTGTTCTTCACATGAATTCATGAATTTATTCTTTCTGTTTTGGAGTGTACAGCATTAATAATGTAGGAAATATACTTACTTCCTACTGCTGCCTGATACAAGCAAAAAGTGCGAGAACAAACTCAATCATTTACATACAAGCCTCTGTGACTCATATTTACTTATAACTATGCCTGCTGGAATGTGAAAACTGCGGGTATTTAAAGACAGTATGGTGGAGAATATCCTCTTCTATTTTCTGCAGTTTGGGAAGGGTAGGTGGGGAAGTAAAGGATGTTCTAATGTCATATTGTGATGGCCATGTCGTGTTGATGAAGCAATACGCTATGAGTGATGCTCAGAGGAAAGGATGCAGTGTCATAGCATATTGCAGCAGCCAGACAGGGTGACTTATTATTTTCAGATTTTTGCAACTCTCACATGATGTGGCTTGCCAGCTGTCTGAGGTTAACTATGTCCCAATGTCATTACATAACATGTGTTAATGGTATACAAATAGGAGATGGTATAGAAATATGTAGGATCCCTATTTCTCCCAAATCTGCCAGACTCATTTTATAATATGAATACAAGTATGCTGAGCTATATTTCAATTTCAAAGGTCCAGAATGAACTTGTTGAAGTGATGTGTGATTAGATTAGAATCTGTCCATGTGCTAGTTAGTAATAAAATTGATATATTCTGTGTCTGAATAAAAACTTACTGCAGCAGGAATTTAACTTAGGAATAGGTCTCCTGTTCTATTACAGATATAGATAAGAATTCTCTCAATGTGGAGTGAATATTGATGAAATGCTCTGCACTGTGGAAAGCTACTTTATCAAACTGAATACCAAATTACAGTTGGTAAACTGTGCAACTGCTGATTGTTTACCCTTGTCTTTACAATTTGAATACTTCTTGGTAAGTTTTGAACAATGTGTTACATAATGCAAACACTGAAATCCGATAACTGGCATCCATTTCGGAGGTAAACAGAGGCCTTAAATTATTCTGTGCAGAGAAACTGGTTTAGGCACATCATTGTTCTTCTACTATTAATTTCTCTTCTCTCAAACTTAGTTTTGAGACTTACAAGTAAAAGTGAAAATCTATAATTCAAGTATTTCTAATATGATGCATTTTAAACCTTCTCCACCTTAAAACTTTTTCACTGAAAAAGACTGGAAGTCTTTTTTTGTCATAAGGAATTTGCCCTCTTTTCCTTAGATTAAGGTATTCAGAATCCATGGGATTTTGAACGAGCAAGGACTACAAATTCAGACTGTGCCTGGGAGAAATACAAATGGAATAAGGATTGAAATATTTTTTTAAAATGCTAACATGACTATTTTCCACAATACTGAGATAGGAAAATATTTTGTGAAAAGAGTAAAATAGACACCTAAGTCAATGTTTACTCTTTAACATCTAAGAGCTGTTATTGCAGTGTTTGGGGTATTTATGTAATTATTACCATATCAGCGACAGACATTTGCACATTTCTTCGAACATGTAGAGTTACCTCCCATGCGCACTATGTTGCAAAAATGTTTTACTCAAAATGTAGAGGATGTAACTCTACAGTCCAGAGATGAAACATAAAGCCAAATCAGTTAGCATCCTATTTGGGGTATAAACCTCTTATATATGAACCAGGAGACTCAAAGCTTTGAGAGCATTAATTGGAACCACTGGAAAGAAAAAAAAACCAACCCTGCTATGCAATATAGATATACCTTTTCCATTATAACTCCAACCTGCACTAGGGATATTATTCATCTCACTGATCTTTATCCGTCTAAAGCCCTTGTTAGTTGTTCAGATACCTTTGTAGCCAAGGGGAAGGAAGAGAGCACTCCAGTATGAGTGTTAGTTAGATGAGGTACCTTATGTCAGATAATAACTCCATTCCATGTGATTTTTTTTTTCTTTTAAAGTTTTAACTCATGTGGGTTTCACAAGACAATAAATCCATTGGAAAAAATCCTCTTTAAAAAATAAAGAGGCTGACATTTACTCTGAAATTGTCCCTTGCTGCATACAAAAATATATTGAAAAGCATCACAAACAAGTCTGGCTAACCAAACATTCTAAGTCAAAAATTTTGACCCTCATAAACAAATTGACTATCATTTGCTTTCCCTTTAGTATTTACTTTTGCTGACTGAAACCTATTAGCTGCCTTTCCTAATCCCCCCTGGATTACAGCAGGTGATTGATACAATGGATTCAATACAGTGAATGACATGAATGACAAAAGGAAAAACACAAATACCAGCCACGGTTCTTGCTGGAACAGATTCTTTGTTGATCCAAAACACAACTTGAGACAGGACTACAGTCATGATGCATGGAATGTATGTCTGAATGAGATAGTAGCCTATTTTCCTTTGAAGATGGAAATAGAGCAGCTGGAGTGAATATTCTCCTAAAACAAACAAGCAATGAAAGGAATGAATGAATGGTAGATGTGATGCTGAGCTGTTCAAAGACCTTAATGCAGCATACCAAAAACTGTCCTGGCTGGAACAGACTCCTTGTTAATCCAGAAAGACACCTGAGAAAGAATGACTGTCATAATGCATGGAGTGTATATCTGTATCATGAAGTAGCCCATCTTCCTTTGCAAGTGGAAATAAACTGTCATGATTACATATTCACCTGTTAAGAGACAAGTATGTCAGCATTATTTTGGCAACATGCGAGCGAACATTATTGGCTTAAACCCAACATAATATGTTCTGATGAAATCACTTACAGACCTCCTAGTGTATAATAAAAAATAAGCTGCTTAAAAAAAAGTAAAGTGACCTTATGGAAACAGAGGAGAGTAATATTTGTTTTATGTATTGTTTTTACTGGGATGGGGAGGTGGGGGAATTCTTAAGAAACTCATGAAAAATTCTGTGTTTAAAGGGACTGTTATTGAAAAGCTGTCTTTTAAGTGACAGTGGTTAGAGTCTTTCCAACGATTTTACTTTTTAAAATGGCAAAAGAAAATTAGATTCATTTGGTTTTTTATGAAAAAAACCCTGCAATTTTATAATCAAGGTGTTTCATAATGTCAGTAGTTTCCACATGGCTCCATCTTACCTGTGTTAGATTTAATTGTTTCACTAGATACAGTTTGTCCTATGAGGTCATACTGGAGAAGACTGGAAGACTCCTGTGGTACTTCTACTGAATGCAATGGTCCTTTTTTCCAAGTATAAATTATTTCACTTTTTGGATAAGCATCTGAGTAACAGAGGGGAAAATTACCATTATTAATTATGTATTTTATAAGAAATTGAAAAAAATAAGTAGAATAATCTTTTTTGTGGCTCAAATGCCCATAGAAACATGCATCCTACTCCAGTAAGTGCCTAACCTCATTAACGACAAAATTAAAAAAAAAAAAATCAACAATGAGAGATTGGCTGAGGTGGGATCTGAAAGGAACTAGTTTTGGGTTCTTAATTTGCTACAAAATGTACACACTGATTACCACAGCTCAAGTAAATATTTTCAAAATTGATTACCACAGACTGTGTATATTCAAAGCTTAAAGTAATGTAGTAAATGTAACAGAGGTTTTATGACTTGTTGAAGGACCAATTTTGACACCAGATGTGTAAGAATAATAAACAATTAAATATTCTTCAACAGTCACCCTTCAGTGAATAATTCCACGTCCGTATGAATGGTCTGAATCTCAGAGAAAAAAGTAAAATTCCAGTATAAACTTAGAATAAAAATTTCAGCTGTCACTAAGCCTTAGGATCTCCTGACCTTCTCATACATGTAGACCATGTGTTACTTTAACAAACTGAAAGATACAGAAAAACTTACAGCTTCCAAATTTCAGTGGACAAGCATGTCCATCCATTGGGAAGTTCACCAACCGCATAGGACAATCAGCATTAATGGTTAGTCTAGAACACACAGTAGTAGATAACAATGAAAAAAATGGTATGCAGGACAATGTTGATAGAATCAAAAATACAGGTCAACCGAAAGCAGAAGAACAGGCTCTCACCTCATGGTGTAAAGAATAGTTCCATTCTGCATAATTCTGAAAAGTTTGTTAGGAGTTGTCATATTGTGAGCAATTGATTTTTTTCCATTTCTAAAAAATGTGTCTGGTGTCCAAATTTTACTGACCATTAAATTGTTCAATCTCAGAATTTCAGTTGGCCCACTAAACTTCAACCTCTCATCAGTCCACGTCTGACGAAAGAAGACATCCATTGTGTATTCCTATGGAAAATAAATAGGGGTTGACTTCTGTGTGGGGGTCAGCAGCACCAAGCGGCTGTGTGGACAGTAACTCCATGAGATAACCTAACACACATGTCAATGGCATTTCATTTACTGCTTAAACTCTCAATCCTATTACCATTAAGTAGTTACTAAAATAAGTTGTCCATGAAAACATATCCTATTTTCTTATTACTTGAAGAATAGTTACAAATGAATCAGTGAACAGATAATTTCATATGAGTAAGGAAAAAAAAACCTTCACTGTCCTCTCAGAGAAAATTTAATTCAAAGTGACAGAGGTCTAAGGAAATACAAATGTCTATTTAGTATCCTTTCAAGGTGCAAAATGAAACTATCAATGTTTAATTGCCAGAAACAAAAAGACACGCTTGGTGAGTCTTCTGCAGCTTCCTCTGGATGTTCACAAAGAAAGGGCTGATCTGAGTCACACCACAGTAGGATTATGGTGTCAAGTTAATATCAATCTATGGGATTTTTTTCAAGAATTCTCAGTAATATTTTCACGTGCCTTCAGAAAGAAGTTTGCTGCAGAAGTTGCTTAGGAACAGAGCTAAACCTGGCTGGGGGCAAATTTTGTAAAAATGCAAGGTTATGCCTTCTCTTAAATTGACTGATGATGAGCAGTGAAGAAACTTTGGCAGTACCTGGAGCCCACAGTTCCCAGCCTGCAAACTGGACTGCAGGCTCAGGTGAGCAGGTGCCAGGGGAGTGCACAAGGGCAAAACCAGCCCAAGCCAATCTCCAGAAAGAGAACAGCAATGCCATCCTCACTCCCATGACTTAACATGTTCCTGGGGCCGCTGCTGTAATTACCAGAGCTCACCCAAGTGAACTCTGCCTGAGTTTGGGGGCCCCAGCAGGAGCAGGGGCAGCTGGCTCAGCAGTGGCACCATTCCCTGCAGCTGCTCAGGAGCTGTTCTCCGTCGGGGCGGCGTTCTGCAAAGCCGGGCTGGGACACGGCTGCTCACCATCTTCTCATGGGTTTAAACAGGCACCTTCCACCTATGGCCCGTGCCCTCACCTGGGGCTGTGTGCGCCCAGCCCCGGGTGCTGCTGCTGGGAAATAGCTGTATGCAGCTCCGGCCAAACTGCTCGGCCGGGCCCTAGAGATTGTCCAGGAGATTAAGCCTCGTAATCTGCTTTAATGACGGTCAACTCAGATGCCACCGTAATGAATCCCGGGAAAAGAGAGCAGGGGCGGCGAGCGGGGCCCTTACCATCTCCACGTCGGACACCGGCCCGAAGCTGGTCACGTAGATGTCCGTCTTGACTTCTGTCACGGCGCCTGCGGGACACGGAGAGGGGCTGGCAGCGGGGCCGGGGCTGCGGGGCCCCCGGTTCGAGGGCATCGGAGCCACCCCGCCAGAGCCGGGGCTGCGGGGCACGGGCAGCTTTGCTGCTTCGCCGCCGCTTTTGGGGTCCCGCCGCCCCCTCCCGCCGCGGTGCGGGCCGGGCCGCTCCTCCCGGGGCAGCTCCCGCTCGCCCTTCCCCACCCGCCGGCTGCCAAGGGGACGGGGCTGCCCCGCTACCTCCAAATCCCGGCCGGAGCCTGTTGTCGTAGCCGTCCAACAACTTGTCGAGGATCCGGGTGATGTTTTCCGAGTAGAGGTCCGCCCCGTCGCCCTGGTCCCCCAGCGCCGTCCCCACGCTGCGGGGAGAGGCGAGCCCCGTCAGCCCCGAAGTCGCGCCCGTCGAGGCCCCGGCCCGGGGAACGCAGGGCAGGGAGGGCAGCGCCCCTCGGGCCGGGGGAGCCCTCGGGGGTCGGCGGGTCTCACTCACCTCACAGCCACGCAAGCCCAGGCGAGCAGCAGAGCCATGCCGCAGGTGTGTGCGGGGCCGCTCGGGTGCCCTCAGAGCCGTCAGCTGGAGGCGGTGTGGGCGCTCATGGTGCCCCCGGGCCCGCGGCTCGGGCGCTGAGGCTGCGGAGAGCCCGGCTGGCTCAGCCCCGGCCCCGCGCTCCGGGGCCGGCCTCTGCCCGCGGTGGGGACGTGCTGGGTGTCCGCGGCCGTGCGCGTCCCTTGGATTCGCCACCGCCGGCCAGCCTCATCTGACTGTTCCAGGGGGGGAATTAGGGTTTGAAGGGACGGTGCGCGGTCGGAGAGCAGTGACAATAATCGAATAAGGCATTAGGGGAGATTAAAAGGAAGAAATCCACTGCTAGTTTTGGCATGGAATTAGCAGGGACCCGTTAGGAAATCTGGAAAAGCGCTGGCATCTTGCTGATAGAGATTATGTTAGAAATGGCCTCAGCTT
>VZRL01006154.1:3046632-3087102 GCA_013397895.1 Origma solitaria | reverse complement strand
GGGGGAACCCTACAGTTTACAATTTACTGTGAGTTTTAACCTTTCTCAACAGTTTTCCTGTTGATCGATTCTTCAGAACTGTACAGAGATCTCAAGTACCTAAACATTAATATATGGACATTGAACGCTACAAGTTGGTCCTGGTTCAGATTTCTGGATTTGTTTGTTTGTTCGTTTTTCTTTTTTTATTTGGGTGGTTTTTTTTTTTTAATACTAAGCTGTTTTGGAGGGTTACACACACAGATTTCACTCAGACTTTAAACCAAGGCATTACCAGGACTTTTGTTAGAACTGGAGCTCCTTACTTTTAAACCACTGGGATTATATATCATTACTAATTTTGTCCTGATAAGTACTGACTGGATCATTACTGTCCTTTCCTTCAGTAAGTGTGTTAATGTAGTCAGTCCTAAAGGAAAAAAGTTCACGCTGCTCCAGCTTTTCCTGTGGCCTTATTGCTTCCCATAAAAGCAATGAATGATGTAACACCTGTGTCATTTCGCTGCACTGTAAACAAAGGAATTGGGTCAATTTTCTTTCTGTGGTAATACAGAGGGAAAAATAAATGCACCTAAGTAAATTAATTGTTTTCATAATATTTTGTTGCATAAACCCATTTTCATTACCAGCTCCTAAGAAAATGTATTAATTATCAAGAAATGGAATAACATATTTGAATAAAACTAGGAAAGCCATGTATTTATTCAGGAGTAAAACCAGATTAAGACCAACATTGGGGTTCTGTTCTCAAGTTTTGTGTTTAAGAGAGACTGTGATGCTACAAAACTAAGAGAATTCAATTATGTAATTAAAAATTCAAGATACCCTCTGTCCCTGAGTCCCTTTCCCTGGTGTCAAGGGCAGTAGTGTGACATAATCCACATAGGTGGGCTCTGCACACTGTCAGAGCTCCAGCTCTGCTTTTGAACAGTTGGGAACACAAGTTCCTGAGAATCCCCAGAAATGCTCTCTGAATATACCAAAGATGTGATCTCTGTGAATGCATCATGAGCTGGGAGAGCTCAGGTTTTTTGTTGATATTCAAAACCATTTATCTGCATTAATTTATTTGCAGACAATACCATTGTATCTATGAAAAATCCAAGGTTTGTATGAACTATTAAGAGGAACAAGGAAAAGAAAAGTGAATTCAACAAATCAGAACCTGGGGTTATGTTTTTCTCTCTGATCCTGATTAAAACCTACCACTTGAAACTTTACTCCATTTTCCCAAATGTGTTTAATCTTAGACATGTTTATTTATTTATCACTCTTCTCAGAGTATTAAAATTGTATTTGACATGTAAACACCACTAATATCAATTTTGTAAATATACTTACATTATTATTAAATATGTAAATACAAGCTTAGGGCTCTTTTATTTCTTCTTTTTCTTGCCCTATTGGATCATGTTATTTACTTTGAAGGGTTCTATGTTCTGTGTTTTACCTTGCATCTCCTTTTAGAATAATGTCCTGTTCCTTTTTCAATAAAGGAAAAAGAAGTCTTCGCAAAATATCAACAGGAAAATTCAAATTTCCTTCACAAAATGTGCAGAAAGAGCTAACTTTATGAAATTAAGCATATGCTGTGTCCCATCAGCATCCCCCAGCTGAATAGAACACATCCAATTTGTCTTCTTTTAAAAGGTTTATTTTAGCAGCTTCTTTTAATAAGCATCTCCTGAGAATTAAAAGGCCAGTGCTACATGGGGCTGCTAACCACTCCTTACTTCTTTTGCTTCACTTTTCTTTGTTGTGAATTAGATAAACCACACTTTCTGTAAATCATATAATTGACAATTGCCTTTTGTTCAATAGCCCCCTGTTCCAAATTAGACACCGATTGTGTAAAAACATAAACAATCTGTCTCTTTCACTAGGAGTAGATTGGGATGTGAGTCAGAGAAATAGAATTTTTTTTTTTCTCTCCCTCACCCTGGATGTTGGGGGAGTTTGGTACTTTTTCTTTTGGGACCAGGTTGGGCATAGAGCACAGCAGCTGTCCTGGGATGTTCTCTGGCCTCTCTTAGTTGCCTATTATTATCTCACTCCTGAATCTAGCTCAGCAATTCCTGCACGGCAGCAAAGATCTCTGATGGCAAAGCAGGAAACTTGGGCAGTGGACTGCAGTCTTTGAATTATTTGTATATTAATTTCAGTCTGGGGTTTCCCTGCAAGAAAATGACATAATAGAATTCTTCATAAGAAATTTGCAGTTAGAGTCAAAGATGTTAAAAAAAAAATCCCTAAGCCATTCAAAACATTCCAGCCTACCTTCTAAAATGCTAAAAGCAGCCTTTGCATGGTCAAGGCAGTAGAAGGGGCTTCACTGTCACGGAGCTAGATGGTTTCAGGAGTTGAAATAGGCTTTGGCCAGATTGTTAAATCTTAATCAATCTTGAACCTCCAGTTAATGTTTTCTTTTTGTGGATTTGAAACTTTCAAGAGCAAAACAGCTATATTCCCCATCCCCATAGTTTTGAAATTCTTTGCCCCAGGAAGCTGTGAACTCTTGTATTTGTTTTCTGCTTATGAAGAGAAATGGTCACACCACCAAATGTACAAATTTCTCTATCAGAGGAATTCAAACCAGCAAATTCTATTGAGACTGGTTTTCAAACCAGTTTGAAAATAAACATATCTGAGAAAATTAGTTGGAAATTAGAATTTTATAAGTGATCTGAGCACACTTTAAGAAGGAATAGTGATCACAGAGATGTTTCTTGGTAGGCAAAGCTCTCATGAGAATAATGAAAATGTTTAAAAAGGCTTGTCAGCAACGTGTGCTTTGGGCTTTTAAGCAAAAAAATTATCTGGAAATTTGTTGAGAAAATGGCGTGAACTGGACAACAGGCTTGAAAAAAATGAATGGCAAATCGAGAAGTGTGGTGACAAGATTACACTTTCCAGCTGCTAATTTCATCACCTTGTGGGATATCATTAGCACTGAGATGAAAGATGAAATTTCTGATTCATTCAGGAATATTATTTCTGAAAATTAGATTGTTTGCAACATCTGAAAACTTCTTGAGAAATGCATTTGTTTTCATCTTGAATTTGAGGAATTTTGAAATGAAAATAGTCTGACTGAAGTTTCTGTGGCAAGTTAAAGTATGACAAATTTGGCACAAAGGCTACAGGACTTCAATTGAGTCTCTGATATTTGCAGTTAATCTGATACCTGCTATCTGTTCAGCCCCTGACAGAGAAATGTGCCCCCCTTTCTTTCTGTTCTGCATCTACATACTAGATAAGAAGAAATAAGCTTTTATGCTGTGGATGTGATTATAAATTAACTCAGGGGTCATAGAGAAGCTTTATTTTAAAATTGCCCTTTCTTTGTGGGGAAAATTTGCATTTTGCGGTTTTGATGACTTTTCTTTTTATGAGCTTTATTTCCCAGTGAATTAATTATTTTTGTAGGGAATATACAGCAGAGATAAAAGTAAAATAGTTTTGCAATTCTGTGTAAATGGGATGCCTGGCAGATTGCTATTCCTTCATGCTCATCTTGCTGTCAAAGGACAGCATTTATTTACACTGTTTACCCTTTCAGAATGTTTCCTGTGCCTTCCAAAACCTTTGGGGGGAATGGATGCACATATTGTCACCTACGCCACTCCCCCCACCGTGCCACAGAGCATTCCCAGCGTGGGTGAGGCACCTGCTCCCGAATTGCCTCGCTGGAGCCTCGGAACGCCAGGAGCTGGCACAGGACAGAGCAGCTCCCAGGGCTGAGAACACACGGAGGGAAAGAGGCTTCTGTCCTGCTTAGAATTGTCCTGTACAAAGCTTGACCACAGCAAAAAATTTTCTAATCGATACATACAAATTTATGCACCTGCAAACACATATACAGACATGCATTCTTCTTTTTCATATTAAATGCTGAAACGTTTGAGCTTGTATGCATAGGAGATTGAACCTGAGTTTGCTTTTATGTCCAGGAAGGTCAGAGGTCCAGACAGACAAAAACCATAACATTTCAAATCTCGGGCTGATTCTCAGACATTATTCAATGTGCAGTCTAGCATAAACACTTCAGTAATGGAAAGAAGCTTGGTTTTGGCAGATCTGCTGGGCAGAAAATGAAACAAATTCTGTATTAAGCATTTTTGAAGGATATGGGACAGACTGCTGTTCAGTTGTTAGTACTTGTTCCACCTACTGTGCAGGTATATAAATGGCATTTCAAAGTGCAGATGGAAGTGGCTGACATCATGTGTACAAATCGATACAAGTATTGTGTGGTTTCTTGTTTTTCTTAGGATTTCTGAAACCATAAGAATTAAATATTTCTGGGAAATGTGAGGCATCCATGAATCATTCTGTGAAAGCTGAGGGCTCTCTCTAGATGCCTACTGAGGCATCTACAAATAAACTAAACCAAACTGAAGTCCTTAGGTTCTGTCCTGGCTGTACAGAACAAACCTGGGCAGGAGCCACACAGGAATAAACTATGTAATGCTCCTTTGCCTCAGCACTTGAAAGACCTTTTATTTTGCCAGCATTTTTGCCACGTGCCGTTCCAGCTGCCTCTCAATGCTAACTGACAAGAGGGCAGCAACAATTTCCCGTTCTGAATTGCAGAGGGGAGGAATCAGGGAGTTACAGCAATACTGTCTAACAGTCTGTGTCATCGTGTGTTTCTACATGTCTCAGTCACCTGTTTTTTTAAACACCATCACCAACAGCAGAACTGATGGTAGAGTGATCATTCTGTCAGTGAACTTTTTGAAGCCTTATTGGCCTTCCAGATCATCTCATTGATGTAGTCAGGTTCCCAGTTTTATTCTGATGTTTCAGAAGTGTGTGTTTCAAAGACAGACCTGTTCTAAAAGGATGTTCTCTTGTACCTCAGAGACATAATGCAGAAAGCAAAAATCTGATTCACTAGGTTATGTTAGCTGTGCTTGGCAATAACCATCCATTATTATTTCAATTTAAGTAAGCTTTACGGAGCCATTCACAACTAAAGAATGAGGCTTAATGTTAATTTTTCAGGAATAATATCCTTTATCTGAGGACAGACATTTATAGTGAGGTAGAAGCAGGTTCTGCTGCATATTCCCTGGTTTTCTGAATCTTGCATAAACTTTGCTATCTTGACTATATTGGCAAGTGTCCAAGTCCTAATCTAGCAGGATCAAATTCTCCATATGTGACTGTCAACTCAGGACACATTGGTCCTCTGATTGTTTGGATAAGTTTCTAGAACAGGTGTAAGGTACAAGCTCCAAATGAGAAGGAAATCATTCTTTAGCAGCAGCACCTGGGGTAGGAGGTCCTGAGAACTGCAGGCTCACTGCACCTGAATTGGTGTGAAGCTTAGCGAATTCACCAGTGTTAACTAATAGTAATGCCTGTGATTATATAATTGTAATGAGGGTGGCAATTCTTCAGTGAACAGGAACTTTTTGATGCGAGAGAGATGGCTTCTAGCCTGGCATCCTTCACATTTGAAGAATCAGTGAACAAAGATCCTTAATTCTCAAGATTTCTGCTTTTTTGGAGGTCAGTCCTTTTTTACATTGCCTAGAGAGAATGCTGAGCCCAAATGCACAGTGGAAAAAAAGGCCCAGTAAATCCATGCTGCCTTTCTGTTAGGTGTGTGGTTGTAATTAAATGGGTTTCTGCTCAGTCATGTAGGTGTTGGACTGGCAAGAATGTACAGACAGAGCATAGACACGTTCAATATCTTTGTTTTTGATATAAAGATAAAGCTGTCTGGATGAATATATGCACGACTACACAAGATACATAAATTAGACAAATTATTTAAGAGATTGTAATATGCTGGTTAATATTCTTTCCTTGACCACAAGCCTCTAGGAGCCTGCATTTAGAAATCAGCCTGAAGGAACAAACCAACTTTCAGATGTGCGTTTAATAAGACTTTACCATTACCTAATGGGTTTATTTTATTGTAGAGACTTAGGGTTCAATTTCATTTGTTTTCACACAAGTTTTGGATAAAGGTAACTTTCTTATAAACTTACTTTTGGGATGTGGGTATTTGTCTATGTGATTTTTCTTCAAAAAAATATTATTTAAATCCCTTCAACTCATATTAAACCCAAAGGAAGGTAAAAAAATGAACTTATTTAATCTTCAGTGGGTTTTGTTTGTTTGCTTTTACACAAGACTGAAATAAAATGAAAGTGTGGGTGGGGAGCTTGTTTGTCTCCTCCTCAGAGTCACTTAAACCACTGCATTGCCTGGATGACCTCTTACCTTTCTAGAGAATCCGTATTTTGCTCTCGGAGTCTCATGGTTCACTGGTCTTTGGGTTGTATGTTAGCTAACAAACTGATGTAGACACATTAATTTATTGTAGGGGCTCCGAATAAGAATGATACATGTTAGGTCCTGAACAGCTTAAATATATAATTTATTATCCTAAATATATTAATATTTCACTGTGGAGTGACTGTGGAATATATTGATAACCACTATCAGCCCTTCCAGCTCACACTCCTTGACTGTGATCAGAGATTGGATTTATGTCACTTCCCTGTAGATACTCACCTAAGCACTTTAGCAAAATTAATTCATCTATATTTGTCTCTGTTTTATATATTCTCTCAAAAACGGTTATATAATTGAAATACATAATTTAAATGCATGAGTTCCAAAGTCATGCGCTTGTATTTCTGTGTGTTTAGGAATGTGCCATTAGCTGGGTACTCGAACAGAAAGCAAGTGCCTCTTGTAAGTTATTTGGCAGTCACAAGTTAAACCAGCTTTTAAATATTGCATACTGCAGAGCACCATTTACACAAAATCCGTTAAGATAAATATTTGAAATGAAAATGTTTAATTGTCCCTTTTATTGTGGCAAATAATTTTCCTGTAATTATAACCATCAGTCTTTCCCCTGCTTCTTTGCCGACTCAGGGGAAAAAAGGAGGGGAGGGGGAAGGAGCAAGATTCCTGAAAGTATTACTTGTGGATTATTTGGTAATCCTTAAAGGTTTCTCCTTATTTTCCTTCATTTCCCAGTATGGAAATTTCTTCTACCTCCCATGTTGGAGCGTATTTGGAATTCTTGCATATAACATCTGACATCTGAATCTTTCCCTCTTGTTGGCTGTTTGGATAGAGATAAGCCACTTAAGTGTCTCTTAATTAGGTTCGCTCCCAACAGTTGCTTGAAGTTATTAGAAAAGATTAGATGTTTGCATTATAGAAACCAGTAAGATGTACATTTAGTGCTCTGTATTAGTAAAAAAATTTAGAAAAACATTTTATTCTGAAATTTCCTGTTGTAATGTCAGGAAATACAACAACAATAATTTTTGTATTAAAAACCATACAGATGACATTTGTGACAGATTTTTCCCTGTGGAGTTAGCAGCTTTTTCTCTCTCTCAAAACCATTGTATTCACCTAACCTGCATATTAATAATAATAAAATTGAAATGTGTTTTATTTAACATCAGTTCTAACATCGTCAAGGTTATGGTGCTGTAAAAGATTAACTCTTCAAACATCTTGGAAAATGTAGCCTGTCTGTAAATCTCCTGAGATATTTAACACTCAATTTTTTTGCTTACCTGTCTGTAAATATTTCAGACTATCAAACGGACGCGCTAAAATATTAATTCCTCATACTGTAAAAAATCTCTGCCCTTTCTTATGTTGCAGGTAAATCACTATATATTTATAGCCAAGGTGCTCCATTTATTTCTTTTCTAACAGAAGTTGTTAGCCCTCTCAGAGAACATAATAGTTTTAGTGACTTTGCTGTGCACAGCTGTAAAGATTGTCCCTAAATGCCTCACTCTGAGGAGCTCACTCTCTCAGCCAATTGACATATGGATTGAAAGCTTCAAAAAAAGCCTAATATAATGCAGCTTAAAGAAATACCTATTTTCATACCTTAGCTTAAAAATTAGACATTCTTTATGTGTAAATAACACATAAAAAACAACCCAAACAAAACAGTAGTGTGAGCTGCAGGGAAAAACAAACAAATACAATAAAACAGAAAAATGTGAATTATTTTCAATAAATATAATAAATACCGTCTTCTAATGCAATATTGAATAAAAAGGTAATTAAAGAAGCAGGTTTATTTCAAAAATTTCATGCAGAATTATTTATATAGAAAATTACATGAATCAAAAGCATTATTGCATTGGTCATGTATTTTACAAATATAATGTAAAATAATTTTTGTTTAATTTCATAAAAAACCCATGAAGTCTATCAATATTTTAATCATGTTTAACAGTCCTCCAGTTCTTAAGAATTTTGAATCATCTGCCCATCTTTTACAATAACCTTTAAAATTGTAATTTACTGTAGATTTTTTCCTGTCTTCAAAGTTTTTAGTACTGTATATGCTATTTACTACTATTTTTACACTGGATAAAATCCTATTTCTCAGATGAGCATCTTGGAATCAGTAATTTGTCACTGGTTATAAAATATAGAAATACTAATTAGAATAAGTGCTTTCTAGATATTTATAGCCTTTACTAGAAAGGGGATCTGGCAGGGGTTGAAATGAAAGACACAGAGAGAGAGAGAAAAAAAAAGAAAATAGAAAAATTGTTTGCCTCAAATACTTGCCAGATGTTGTTTGACATGATATATGGTAAAAGAATTAAATATATTCCAGAGTAATTTCATTATAATAGATATAATACTCAGAGGCTTATCAGGTTGCTGACACTTCTACCTTAATGAAAAATTGATCCTTTCAGTCTTTAAATAGAAAGATAAATAAACACAGTATTAAGAGTGGATTGAAGTGGACCTTTGGTAGCTCTTCATATATGGATGATATTGCAGACAAGTATTCCAGCCCTGTTCATATTACTCAGTGAACTCTCCCATCTTCTATTATCATCATCAGGACCCTTGCAAATAAAGAAATGTGGATATATCGTAGGAAATCTGATCTGGAATGTGAAATCTCATCCAGAACATTCTTATTGGTACCCTTAAGGAATGGGAGATGCAATCCAGAATTCCTGGTTTTGCTGAACATGATGAAGGGGTGGTGAGAACTGCTCTGTGCAGAAGAGCTCTAGACCTCGGGCACAGAGCATCTGCAAGGGTTGGGTTGTGCTTTAGAACCTTGAAAGAAAGGAGTCCAAGTCAGCATTTGTGTTGTGCCTTTCATAGCAATACTGATACAATGGCTTTGACAACTGGCAGCAACCAAAAGCCCTGCATGTGCTTCCATCCAAGACTGCAGAAGTTAATTTGCACAGGGAGTGGCTGCAGCACGAGCATGGACAGTGGATTTTCCAATCAAGCAAGGCTGTGGTTTAGCAGATTTATTACAGTGCCTGCTACCAAACCTAGGGTTTCATGGGATTGTGCCCCTCTGTCCCAGTACATTCATCTCTTCCTGCTTCACAGTTGGTAATTTTACTTTCCATAGCCTCATTCAAACTTGATAATAGTGAAATAACCCATCAATTTAAAATGAAATTCATCTGCAGGTATATATATTTGGTTCACCTAAATGGTTTCTATTTCCTCCACTATTTTTTTAACATTGTGTTTATTAGTTCTTGTATATAATAGGTAAGGTATTTTTATATATAACCATATAAACATAGTCTTAATCAGCTGTGGCATTTTTTCATATATGTGCTAATACATGTAATATATAAGAGCTTAGGCAGTGAACAAAACCCGTTATGTTATAGGACAACTGGAAGAAAAGTAACAGTTTAATGACAGCTATTTTTATCGTCTTTATCCTATTTCCCAGTATAATTATTTCTGGATCACTGTCCTCCTTTTTGCATGCCGGCTTCTGTGAATATACTGATTTTTTTTTTTTTTTTTTTTTTTTTCTTTTTTTTTTTTTTTCCTTTGCTCTAATGTATCCCTACAATTTGTTTTCCCCAACTTGCCTAGCTACTTTTTCTCCATTTCTCACAAAAGTATTTATAGCATTTTAAAAAATCTTTTTTAATGCTTATATTATTTTAATTTTGACATGTCAGCCCCTTCTTCCCAACAGTATTGGTATTTCTAATTGAATCTTCAACATGATTTCCCTATACAAATGCTACGGTTGTAGAAAATTAGGTACAGATGCTGTTCTCACTTTAATCAGTGTGTTGGGTCACAGTGGCCTTAAGTTCTTAACATAAATTCATCTTTCCAGAGTCTGAGTGCATGAGTGCATGGGGAGAAGGATTTTGGTTCTGTTTGAAATGCCTTGAGATCTGAAACTGATGATCAGTGGGTGAAAACTGTTGTGTATAATTTCTGAACTGATGAAATGGTAATATTGTGTTTGCTTGAAGACATGTATGGGAGCTGGATTGAATAAAAAACAGCCCCTGTCCAATAAATTTGTGTCACAGACTGCAATTCCACTACCTGTACACTCTATTACTGGGTTTATTTTTTGTGTAATTTTTACCCAAAGTTTATGTGAATGGAATTGTTCATCACTAAACTCTAAACTTTTTCCCAGGTAGCATTTACTTTAAAGGTAGTGTCTGAAAAATACTGCAGCAGTAATTTTAGATTGACTTTTGCCTTCTTTTATTGTGTCCAGTGAGTTCCATCCACCTTTGTATGCCAGAAAATGTAGTGTCTCTCTGCAGACTCATCATTTGATGTTTTGAAGCCTCACTGACTTCTGGTTTAGCTGATCTTCCCCAAAATCTGAAGTTATTAGTGGTGCCCTTATTTGCGTGCACTATTTTAATTTTGATATTATTGAGTGCGAACCTACAAGAGCTTATATTTAAGTTCACATAAATGCAACAATATTGAATCATGAGAAAGAACTAGTATATGGAAATCTTGCCTCATGAGAAAGCTACAGCTGACAAGAAGATGGGAGTCTGCTAAAGGCCCAGCTCTTACTGAAATTTCCTTTCACATACAACTTTCCATAAAAGCCCACACTAGTGATGAAGGATAAATTATAGCAACAGAAAGTTGGAGAAACTCTGATGATAATAAAATTTCTTATTATTTTTATTAAAATTAATTCTCTGAGAGAACTCTTAAGTTGTGTCTCAGCTACAGAGACCCTCGGACTTCGTCCTGTGAGGAGCATCCATAGGCCTTGGAAGCTTTTCTGACCCAGGTCCTTGGCAGGCACATTGTCCCCTAAAGAGAGGAACATGACCTAAACCTGATGTAAGGACTCTGTCCTTACAGCACCAGCTCCGAACACTTGCCATGTCTTATTATTTGGGCTCCCATTAACCGCAGATCAGGAAAACTCTCTCGGAAGGCTGAAAGAAAGTTGAAGTTTCGCAGGGAACATCTGTGTTTCTGGATTTTGTCATCTTTCATAAATCCAAATGTCAAAATCCATGGCAAAAAACCTTTGTCTTTTCTTAGTCAAAGGTAATTATGATGCTCTCTTCTTTGTTCTTCTTTTCCCTTATGTGTCTGCCTTTCTGATTTAGATGATGTAGCTTGTAGAAGTCTGTTGATAATCTGAGTTTCTGCAGCGCTGGTACAGTTGGCTCTTGTGGTACTTCTGCATGACAGCCTTCACTGATGTGGTAATACTTATCTACTGAAGCTTTGAAAATTATTAATCAAATGCCTCCTGGGAATTGCCAGCTTCCCTCAATAATGTATTTTTTAAATCAATGGCAGATTTAACAGCTAAATTTCAGTCAAAAATTCTTTCTGTGGGAGTATTGTTGAATGTCTGTCAGCTTCAGCAACCAAAGACTACTAAATAATCCCAGTTGTCATTGTCTGGCAAGTAGCTTTTTATCAACAGATAAAAATACTGATTTTACTAACATTTCTACCCTAATAAAATATTGTTCTGATTGTTTTCTAATATGTCTGAAAAAAAAAAAGAGAAAATGCAATTGCTTACTTTTTCCCTGTATTATTATCATGGTATTGTTATCTTCTCTTTTGCTATATCTGAGATAAGAAAAGAACCATATGCTTTCATAAAATCCTGAAATAATTTAAGTTGGAAGGGACTGCTGGAAGGAATCTGTTCTAACCCCTGCTCAAAAGTTGGATCCAGCTTCAATGTCAAATCAATTTGCTTATGCTCAAATCTACCTCAGCTTTGAGTGTTTCTAAGGACAGACTTTCACAATCTTTTTGGCTAGTCTGTTCCAATGTTTGACCAATCTTCCTGAAGTTTTATTTCTATTTATCTAGCCAGAATTTCTGTTCTTGCTGTTTGTTCTGTTTCCTTGATGTTTCATATTAATGCATTAATACTATTTACCAGAAAGTAAACAAAAATATTCTCCATGTATAACAAAAAACATAAAAATGGGAGGAAAGGTGTGATTTGGGTTTAGTCTTTCTGTACTGCACCAATAGTTCTCCCTCTCATCAGAGAAGCTCTTAGTGTGTGTGAAACTCACTCTTCAGCTTGTCAGAGCACGGGGCTGATAACGCCAAGGTTGAGTGCTTCGTCCCTGTCTGTACAGGCCATTCACTTGAGAGTTGGACTTGCTGATTCTTCTGGGTCCCTTCCAACTTCTATTCTGTGCTTCTGTGGTTCCTCCCACCCTCTCTGATCTGCCTCACACATGGAGATTCTGCCAGTCCTCACAAGGTACCTGAAACACCAGAGAGAACACGACCACACAATCAGCACTTGACACGGAACAGGGAATAGTAACAGTCTGTGTCACAGAGTTGAGCAGAGAATGTGAAATTCCTGAGGGAAATGGGAAAGAGGAGGAATGGGACATAATAGTGACAGAGTAGCAAGAGCCTCCTTCAGGCCACGGCGCGGCTTCAGAAGGGTTCCTATTGAACGTACCCCGAGTACCTGAGGGGGAAAGAGCATTCTTGGAACAGTAGTGAAAGAAAACACAGATCCAGCTGGGGTTTTCTATGGCTCTGACAAATGCAGATCCCCAGCAGCACAATGCCAGCTCTCAGCAGGTGACCAGCAGTTGCCTCTGCATCCATCTCGGTTGTTTTCCTGTCTCCATCTGCTGGAGGCTGCGCTGCACGGTGGCTGCGCTGACGGGAGGTGACCCAGCCTGTGACACTGCCTCAGCACCCAGCTCGACTTTTGTGTTATGCAACGTATCAAATGTTTGCTAGAGCCAATTAAGATAATTTGCATGAAAACCATATTGTTTTAACTTAAATTATTGGGAAAATCCTGTTTTCAGCTTCCTTTGCCCTATAATGTATAGGCACAATCTTTTGGAGAGTAACATTCAAAATGAAATCTATTGATTGCAACAGTTAATGCATCACTGATTTTTATTAATTGGTTTTGCTTTATAGCACTAATTAATTGTATTGGTTCTAATGTGCACTTATTAAATCTTTTGCAAACAATTTATTGCAAGAGGAGTCTATAAAGTTTAGCAGTTTGGTTATGACTATGGCAACAAATATTGTGGAGTTTCACTCATAAATTCCCTAAATTAGAGGCATTAGTACTTCAAAATTGTCCTAATAAAATGTTTATTATTTTCCATACCCTTATCAAAGTTACTTTACCTTTTATATCCACTATATATTTTCATTTGCAAAGTTTGGTGGTGTTCCTCTATTTCTTTACCCACAACGTGCTTAATTTCTGTTTTGTAAGTACAGAAGAAAGCGGGGTTTGACATCTTTAGCTCATTGGTTGAGATTTGCATGACTATTTTTCATGATTGTTGGTGATCACCTATTCTGGAGGCACTAGAAATTCCTGGCAGAGCAACTGCTGCTCTTGAGGTTTGCTTTTTTGTGGTCCACCAGAATCCTGGTTTGACTAAGTGCAGAGAACCATTCAAGAAGGCTATCTTTGTGCCCAGCCTTTACTCTGTGCCATATTTTACTAAAATATTTTATCTGAGAAAAAACTATGCACAGAGCTCCATGTGAATCCAGCCAGCCATCTACTCAACTCTTCCTTGAACTTCCCAGCTTATTTTTACTTTTATCTGAACACGGTTACATAATTTTGCTCATTAGGAGAACTGATCCTTATTTTTGTTTTTTTAATATTAGCAGTCTGAAAGATTCACTACTTATTTCAAGGACATGATCAGGCTACTATTTATGTGCTTTCTTCTGTCTGAACCATGCTCAACTGTGATCAAAGCCAAGTTTTGATGTACATTCATTATATCAGAATTTGCTCATTTTGATCCAAAGTCAGTAACAGCGATATAAAGATATTTAAGATATGAAGAAAATTGTATGGGTCTTTCACTGCCTTGTGCTGCATTTTTCAGTTTCTTTCAACAATCAGCTAAGTTGGGTGTTATATAACCAACTGAAATGCAGATTGTCTTCATTTATATGTGTATACTACAGGCAAGTGTAGTAATTTTCTCCCTCTCTGCAAACTTGCTCCATCTAAATCTGACTCTGTCTTTGCATAATTCCTAAAATCTTGTCCTTTCGTGCATCAAGAGAAGTCTCAATTTTGATTACCTTACTAACAACAATGTAATAATAAGAATTTTTAAAAATGCTTTTAGTAGGCTTTTTTACCTTCTACTAAATCTTACTGTCAATTTTCCATTATTACTATTTTTTCCAATAAGAAATGAGTCTTTAATTTTTCTCCAGAACCATAGCACAAATAAATAATCTAATTTAATGAAACATTAAACATTAAGCTTAAGTGCAGTTCAGTAAAATCATTAGTTGATCTGCACTAGAGACACATGATAATGATTTAACTTACAATCTCTGGAGTCCTTTTAGGAACCACCTTGTCTTTTTCAGTACAACTCAACCAAAAGAATTGAGTTGGGGGGTGTTTAATGTATGTTTGTTTTCCCCTAATATTTTCAGTTATTTGGATGATTATTAGGGCATAAAATACATTTCTTGAATAATGCCAGAGGTAGCTGAGGAACAAAATCAGATCTTTTGGAATAGTTCTGATAGTGCATAAAACAGTGATTAAAACTAAAAAGAAGGTTGCAGGTGGACTAAAAGAAAAATATTTGGCCTTTTTGGTATGTCTTTAATGTTTGATGTGTAGAATTCTACCTGTAACATGTACTTCATTCCCTATAAGGAACATTATTTCTTTCAGCACTTTCATATGTTTTTATGTTACAGTTGAACCTACTTGTGTGCATTCAAGTTAACTGATTTTTTTTCAGTACCTCAAGCTTATGGTCTTTTCTTAGTTCTCACAAGATAAAATTGTCAGTTTTGTCAGCAAATATAGTTTAGGTACCGAAATTTTATTCTTGAGGGAAATGAGAGAGATTTTTAAATTCTAAAACTGTGTTAATGGGGCAGAAGGAGACCTGATAATTCAGATTAACTTTTCATTATTTAAAGAAGACCTCCATTATGTGAGAAGACTTAGAATTCAGGATCCTTTGCAACATAAGCAAATTCTCCTTACAAATCTTTCTCCCGCTCATTTCTGAAACAATGACTGTTTCCCACTATGAGGGAGCTCACTAGGATAAGTGAGCAGCCATTGCATGTTAGCATTGCTGTTATTTTGGAGCTCAATAATATAATTAAGAGAATTGTCTTCTGCTTTGAAATGTTCAAACTGAAAGCTAAAACATAATTCAAGGAAAAAATACCCCTACAGTAATTAAATTGGAATTCTCAACTCTATCATCTTTTTCTCATGATTTCAATTTGATTCTCCTGATCATTTCAAAACCTCCAAATTTGTTGCTTAGAAAAAATAAGGTAAGGCTTCCCCTACTGGTCTGTTTCCTTACTTTTTATCATGCAAGAAGGTTAAGCTACAGATGTTTCATGCACATAGTTTTCCTGCCATTTTATTTATGGCTTAGAATATGGGGGGGAAAAAAGGAGGGGGGAAAAAAAGAGGAAAAAAAAAAATCCGGAGTTCCAGAATACAATTCCAATTCTTGTGCCAGTCAACTGGATTGTTGATGCACTGCCATCCTTCCCTTCCCCAGGCTGTGGCAGCTCAAAAGTGTCCAGTTCCAAGAGTCACTTTCTCCCTGGCATGACCAGGATGGAGCACGTCTGTAAGATGCTCAAGGTGTCATGACTAATGAAGCTCATTAATGCACTCAAGATGAGCATTATGCAGAGATTTACTAAATTCTAGCTGCAATGATATCATCACAAGATAATGTGAGGTAAATAGCCACTGTTTGCATCAGTAGATAGGTCATGGAATGTGAATATGTGGAGACTTTTCCAGTACTCTGGAGCACAGTATGTTGTTTTAACATCTTCTATTTAAAACATTCTCACTACTCCAATTTTCAAAGCACATATTTTTTTCTTGATCATGGGAAAATTGGACAGCAGTGGTTCACTAATAATTGCAAAACTTCATCACATTTGGGTTTATCAGCTGTAATAGAATAATCACATCCTGGCAGTGGGCAAAACCTGCAAATATTTATTCAGATCTGTGGAGTTATTATTTTGTCAGATGATGGGCAGCAACTTGTTTGGAAGGAGAAATTTTGTTCATGGCTTCCAGAAGTATCTATGGAGAAAGATGAGTGGCAAAAGCAAGGCTTTTCAGGTGAATGTGTAGGACCAAAACCTAACATTGAATAGTTAACAGTTTCTTCTGATGTTTCAGAGAGCATTAGAAATTGCTTCTCTCCCTTCATCCAAGTGAGAGTGAGGAAACCCTTGGAAGAGTTATCCCCTCTAGGGATAACTAGAGTACCTGAAGGGTATATATTTAATAATCTTCCTTTATAAAACCAAAATACCTTCTTTAAAAAAAAAAATTAAAGGCACTTAAGAATCCAACGTACCGAGTTCTCAACAGTTTTCTGCTGCCTTTTGCTTTTAGCTTCAAATCCTGATGCAAATACGATCTCTTTTATCAAGACTTGGACAGGTGACATTAAAAATTAGTAGGCTTGTTAATTACTGCTGATTGCTAAGTGTCTATTTCACCTATCTTTCAAGTCTTTCTGGGTAACACTTGATTATTTTCTTCAAACCATTTGAGTATGAAGTGTTGACTGAGTGGCCATGCACAGGTGGATGCTGTTTAGCAGGTTTTGTCCCAGCTTTAGCTCTGGGATTTCTATGCTGGGGACAGAAAGTCCAATGGAATTTGTCTCAGCTCAGCAGGGAGCACAAGGTGGAAGCTACAGCTGGAAAATAATTTCTTCTGTTGCATTAAATCTGTCTGATAGGAGTACATGCCCTTTTTTCCTATTTTAAGTATCATTTTATGATCTGAAGGAGACTTTGCAGTGGGAATTAAAGAGAGCAGGGATGGGCATCTGGCCCTCAGAGCAGGGAGGGAGGCAGGGATGCAGAAGGTATTGCCCTCACGTGTGTCCCATCAGCTCCCAGGGCAGAGCCTGATACAAAGATGTCTTAGCACATATTCTTCTCTCAAAAAACCCAGGTCCAATGATAACAGAACAAGTTTCTTTTTGGTTTGTAAATTGAACCTGAATTAAGAAATCCCGATGTAAATTGCTCTCTTGGATGTGTGTTATGACACTGTCACCTCTTCCTTTCTTATTTTTTTCTCTCCCCCGGGGACATCATGTGGTGTAACATGACCCCAAGAAAGTAGTAATGAAATAAACATAATCAAATTGTTGCAAAAGACATTTTATTTTGAAAGCAGTGAAACTAAATAAAGACTTCACTTTGTACAACGAAGGCTATGTAGAAAAATTTGACAGCATTCTGGTTTTGAATTTAAGAGACCTCAATGGAATATGACTTCCGGGTTGCAAGACACTCTGTATTTTTAGTTACCTCAAATAATATTTCCAAATAACCCACTGCTTCTTAACATCTCAGAGTTGGTGTGATTGCTAAATGAAAAGAAAATAGCTCTAACAACTGAGTACGTTGTCCAGCAATGCTGAAGACGAAGAGAAGCATTTACTAAAGAAAGATCTATTTAGGTGCTTTGACGATACAGTCAGATGTTTAACAGAATTATTTAAAGGCAATTTAGACAGCAGTATCTACTTCCCACTGAATTTCACTTAGTCACTTCTATAAATCCCATATGTATCTTCTACATCTTTAGGCACTTTAAATATCTGGCCCAAAGGCAGTTGAAAAACTGTTAAAGCTATAGGCAGACTTCTGTTTTCTGCTACTGGAAGAAAATCGCATTTTTAAGGCTAGTCTTCAAATTAATAAGATTTTTCAACCTTGAAGATGGTTGTTCAATGGGGATATTAAAATTATTTGTGACATTTAGTCAGTGTGGCCTGTTAGAAACATCTGTGCATATTACTTTTCACTAACATAATTAATTTTGTAAGAAATGTAACTACAACTGCAGTAATTTCATCAGCCTTCCTTTTTCTCATTTCTTTTTTTCTCTTTCAGAAATTAAACTATTAAATGTTCCTGGCTGCATACCAATTCTAATATTTTCTAAAATTAAACAATCATAAATCAAAGTAAGTATAGCTGTTTCCTTGTAAGAACAGAATTTGCTAAGTAACAAACTCCTACAGAAAGGGAGACATAAATTTATGTTTGGTGTTTGCTTTTTTTAAAAAATATATATTAAGCTCTTCTCCTTTTTTAAGCTTACACAGTAGTAGGGACTAGGGATGAGTAAAGCCCCCACTTCAATGTTTTTATTCTAAAACAAATACCGAAATAATTTAATGGATTTATTTAACAGATGGCTCATTTAACCAACACAATGGGAAGCACATCTTCATATACAGTTGTCTGTTACAATGACATGCCACGACACAGAAGAGGAGAGTGGACAGTGTTTTCATTTTCTAGTCTCAGCTGATGTTACCATTTATTTTTCTTGATATTATTCAACTAAATGCATGGAGCAGGGTTCCAGATGCATCATATAATGCTAAATCTGTATGCACTACATGCCTGGCTTCATAATAAGTACAAATCTTCACTCTTAAAAATGTAGATATGACTGACAGGTAAGATTAGTGGGAGTGCTGGTATAGTCTCAGGCCAATGCTACTTATTCATTTTTTAAACACCTATTCTTATAATGAATCAATTCATATAAAGCCCAGAAACTTATAGCCTTAACATTAATACTTTAATGTTGAGCTTTCAGGCTAGGGAGTTTTCCTTAATATTAATCATTAAGGGTGTTTAAAGCTATAATTTCATATGAAACACAGACATCATCCATGGCTGGTTTCTACCTCCATTTCAGTAAGGAAACCCTGTTTGCAAGATTATTAATCAAAAGGTTGCACATAAATTTGACAGCAGGGGACCACACCTGGTAAATACTTGGATGCTTCACATTAGGTTTTGGGATAATCTGCTCAGGAAATGAAAGAAATAAGAGGTAACTCTAGTGATGTAGGTAAATTAACTGAAAGGTGTAAAGGGTGAACAACCAACAGCACTCAGTAGGTTATAAGTGAGTCAGTAGCATTTCTTTTGTTTACACACCTATAAACCAGAAGGTCGTTACATAGTCATGGCTTGCAAAATATTTTGTTGGAAGAAATAATAATGCATTGATCATTTGCACATAAATATAGAGTTGTAAATGGTTTAGCAATTACAACCAATGTGTGGAGGAGAATCTGCTGAGAGAAATGGCTTATGGATGATATGCAGTGATAGTGGGTGACCTTATTAACCCTTGTCAGCTGCTCTTGGATGCTTTGGCCCAAAAGAGGTTCTTGTTTTATTTGGTTTGTTTCTTCCTCTGCTGTATCCTTTTTAACATTTACTGGTTTATCAAGCAATTCTGTGACACTGCGAAACATTCTGGAGATCATTATTAATAAATTGACATTCAACTCTACAGTAACTTTTTATCTAACCCAGATCTTACAGCTCTTGTGTTTGCTAATTATTATAAAACTCTGGATAAAAGCGAAATAGCTGTAACTTACTGAGACTAAAATAGTCATTGCTCTCCCCTATATGCCCTTCCCGAGATGCATTTAAATGAAAACCTAGATGAAAAAATGGTGAAGGAAAAAAAATGGGATACAGCAAGTTGGACCATCTTTGTTAGAGCAGGTTGCAACACTTTGGAGGATTAATGTCTTCATACCCTTTAGTGCTCTGGTATTTGGCCTGCAGGGACTCCTGGGCTCCTTCTGACATACAGGATGAAATGGGAGCACTGCAGTGGTTTTCAGACATTCTCCTCTCCTTTGCAATCTACAGCGCAACTATACATTATCCTAAACCTACAAGAATGAGCTGCAGTGCTTTCATGCTCGGGGGTGATTTCTCCAGACACAAGGAGCTCTAGACTGGTCTACCAGAGGTCACGATTGATCATGGCAAATGTCTGACTGCTAATTTTTATTGTTAATGGCTCTAAAGGACTGTCTGAAAGGGATTAGTTTATTTTGGTAGTCTACCAAGAATGATGAATAAAACTCAGCATTGAAAGAAACTGATTGCAAGAGCAGCATTGCTAGGAGAGTCATATTCTGTGCTTATAGTACAAAGCAAAGTATTTCTAATGTATTTATTTTTCAGTGTTGAAAAAGAATTTGACTTATCCTGCATCAGAATGTATATATAAGAGTTGACATTTTCATAAGGCTGTTGCTGATTGCATGGAAGAAACACACTCCATTCTAGCTAATATAATCTATTTTGGTAACAGACATTTGGGTCAATCTGTTCTCATACAAATTCTTAATAAACACATTCTTTCTCCCGCCCAATGCAGTCAGAATAGATGGGGAAATGTAAAGCAAATGGGCAAGCTAGAAGCATTGCATCTTTATATTTCCAAGAAATGTTGTTATTGTTTACTACTATATAGTGTGAGGACTATAAAAATAAATCTTACTTTTTATTGTATCCTACGAAGTTTCATAGTAAATTTAAAAACCCTATCTTCAGAGTCGAAGAATAAAAGCTGGTATTTCTGCACACAGATGGCTAAGCATGTAGTTATCCTGTCTGCAGGTGCAAACAAAGATTATTGCAGTCTCACTGTTTACACCTTGCTTCAAACTTTGGCCTTCATTTTATTTACAAAGCTGTTTATTAAACAACATAGGAAGTTGATTTCACTGTGCCTCTTTTTTCACAAGGTTTGTAGAATATAAATGAATTAGGGTTATGTTCTGAAACCATTTTATCTTACAGCAAGTTTTAATAGGAAGTACATGTAATTAAAATTAAGACTTGATTGCCAACTTCGGATCTACTCTAATGGTTATATATTTGGTTATCTTAGAGAGCGCTAGCGTTAAATTTTTCAGTAATTGGAAAGTATTATTGCATTTAAAAATATTTAGCAATCACTGCATAGTTTTAAAATTTAATAACCTAACCAATTTGGCTAAAATTATTCAAATCATTTGAGTCTGTAATACATTTCAAACTACTCAGCCCAATCTGTGAAGTTGAAGAGTCAGTTCTACAAACATCATCAAAGAGCTTGTGTCATTCTGCACTTTATTAAAAGAAAGACAACTGAAAACTTTCACGAAGGGCTTCATGATAATCAGAGAGCAGAGAGAAAGAGTTCCAGGGATTGAAGTCTGTTGTGTGTTTGTGTGTATTGGCTTGGGTTTTGTGGTTTGGTTTTTGTTGGTTTTGGGTGCGGGGTTGATCCGTTTGTTTTCCAGGTTTTTCTTGGATAAGGCACACCACCTTTTTCCTGATGTATCTTTTCTGAAGATCAAAGGTTTGTTTTTTGATGAATTCACAAGAAAAATCAAGCCTCAGGATCATATTAGATTCTGGGGAAAATGATGTCTATCCACTATGTGGTTCAGTTCTGACAAAAGTGACTGACAATCTCTGACCAGGAAAGCTTCAGAATTAGAAAAGCTGTGCCAAGGTGATTCTCAGGAAAACATTCATGTACCAGAGCCCATTATCAGGTATAAGTAATTTATTCCTAATAATAACCACTGAAAAAGTCCCAATGCTCAATTCTATTCTCACAGAACCCATGTGTTACTAAACCCCAATTTTAAGCCTTTAAGTAACAGAAGCTCAGTTTGGCTCCAAGTTTCAATTTGCCAAGATCATTATTTTTTGAGAGATTTTAATTAAAAGGAACTAGGGGTTGAAATTCTGGTATAAGCATGAAGTGGAGGAAAAAAACAAACAAAAATCCCAATATTTTCTCCCCTGCATATTCTGCTTCGATTGACAGGATGGGATGAGAAAAGAGAGGAGGGGGAGAGCTTTTCTAAGTAAAAGTGAGTAATTTGATGACTCCTTTATTTGGAAGTACTATTGATCTTTTTTTGTCTGGAGGGGTTTTCTTGGGGGCTGAGAACTAAAAGTTCTAGCATAAATCTATGTAAAAAGCAGTGTGTCATACTGTCTCATGATGAAGGTAGCTCACAAACAAATATAAATTAAGCAAAGTATTTACAGGAACAAAACAGATAGGGTGTCCTAATTATGTTAATGAGCTGCAGCTCTCATTTTCTCTGGCTGATCAGGGAAGGGAGGGCTCCATACTGTAGCTGATGAAAAGCAGAGCTTCAAGAAGTCTCTGTAGTCCTCAATCACTGCAGACACAGTTCTTCATCACTGTCTTTTAATTCTGCTTTGGCCTTTTTGCTACTGGTTTAGTCAATACTAATTTAGGGGGGGTTAGCATTTTATGATATACAACCCAAAGTACTGAAAAAAGTGGCAATGTAGCAGTGTTTTTGTGCATTTTCGCACTGCATGCAGCCCATGTCGGTATCTTTGTTGGTTACCTTGGAAACTGTCGCGGGGGGAAATGTGATTGGCTGCATCCTCCAATTGATTATTAAAGTCGTGGGCAGTTTCAAGTGCCAGACATCTCATAGGTTGCACAAAGTAAGTTGCACTAAATGATTCACAATTTAAGATTCTTTTATTTTGAAGTAAGCCGCGTGAAGCAGTGCATCTGTAATGCCTTGGAAGTTTGACTGGAATGAGTAATAGATTGCAAATTTCATCTTTGTAGAAACTATAATTTTTGAGGGATATGCCTTGTTTTTCTTGTTTCGGTTTGGTTTTTTTTCCGGTGGTTTCTACTGTGGGACATGCTTCTGAGAGGAAGGAGCTAAAAAAACCACAACCCCCTCCCCAACAATCCCAGAGCCCCATGCTAAAACAATAAATAGTTTCTTACACAGACCTGTTACAAAATATTCTCTTTTATTTTATATTACCAGAGCAATAGGAGTTCACATCCCTTGAGCTGCTTATGTTCTTCCCCTTTTTTATGTCTTAAGAGTTGATATCAGAATTATTTAATAGTCTGTCCTGTTCCCTTTGATGACTTGATGAAGTGATAGGCCCCAGACTGATGCATTCAATACCTCGGTTGTGCTCTGCTTACATTTTTTTCAACAATGTAGGAACACACCTTTTGTTTTCAACCAAAAATCTGTTGGTGACTAAGGCCTCCTTATGTCAAATTGTCTCAATTACTTTTGGAAAAAATAAAAGCAGATTGTATAGCATAAAGTAAAAATCATTGTCTCAAGAAAATTTTTAGAAAGTCATGGTTGATCATGTAGTTCCCTTATGCTTTGGTGTTGCCTTCAGTGTCTGATGTTACTTGGCCATCACTGCCTACAAAAATACCTGGTTTTAGTGAAGAGTTGATATCACTTTGCAAAGAGTTAATGGCCCAGATTACTCTTGGATGCTTCTACGATTGTATTAGGAGTAAAGAATGGGTTTAAAATAAAACCACTGTACCATTTGAAGATATTTTAGTATCTTTATTTTTCAGCTGCTCTTTTCTTAGTAGCATTTCATTTGCATTCTTGAATGACTCCACTATTCTTCTCAGAGTTGCAGAGATTTTTTCAATTCAGAAAATAATGTATAGGTAAAGTATATCTTCACTTCTATGCCCAGCCCTGACAGCAGTGAATAGCAATAGAACAGGCTGCCAAGGAGCTTTTGCAGTCTCCACCTTTGGAAGTTTCCAGGACCAGACTGGATAAAGCCGTGAGTGATCAGAGCTGATCTGGTTTTTAGCAGGAGATTGTGTTCAATGACCACTGGGGTCTCTTCCAGCCTGAATTATCCTGTGTTGTGAACCATCTCCCTGAAAACTGAGCCTTATTTCCAGCTCATGTTTATCTGACTGCAGCTTTTAGCCTTTGTTTTCCGTCACTCCTTGTCCTTTAAGGATGCCTCTCTCATTCTAAATGAATACTTAAATACAACAAGCACACCTCGTCTCAGTCTGTTTCAAGAGCAGCAGCTGGACAGACACTTGGTTTATCTACCCTGAAGTCGTTTGCTCTGTTTTGCCCCGGAGAGGACAAAATCTGTAAACTTTTTTTTGGTAATGCATATTGAAGCTGGATGTGGAATTCCCCTTTTACAGTTTTCAGTGGTGCCTGCAGAAGTCTCCTCTTACTTCCTGCTTCAAGGTGGTCAAAAATATTCAGAGCAGATCTCTGAATCAGAAATATTCTGATCAAAAATAATTTTCTGGGCAACTTTTTAAGCTATTATTTGTTGTGTGAAAAATGAATCTGAAGTAAATTTCTGTCGTACTTCTCCCAACTTTCCTGAGCAGTTGGGCAGTCAGACTTTAATCACAGGCAGCCAGACACAGAGATCTGCAGGGCTGCTCCAATCTCAGCTCAGCTGTAGCTGCTATCACTCATTCCTTAAAAGCAGAAAATCCCAGGAATTTAAGGGCTAAACCTCCAGAGAAATCAGCTACATTTTTCTGCATGGATGGAGTACAATACTGAATTGTGCTCATTTTTGATGCCTTGCAAAAATTAAGTTTATTAGATATATGTGATTACCTTAATCAGTAAAGTTTGTAATCTTTTGAAAGAATAAAATTGAGACTTTAGTCCAGACCAATTACCTCTAAAATCATTTAGCTGGGAATTAAATATTTTTCTATATTTTAATTTGTCAAACAGTTGCAGCAGCTTTCCTTTATGTTGCCAAGAACTGAAGTAGGGTATCTGGCCTGTGGTTACCTGATTCATCCCTTTTGGCATTTTTAGTATGGACACAACATTGCCTCTCTTCTAATTTTCTGGAGTTACTCCATTTTTCCATGATTTGTTAGAAAATTAACACTAGCAGACAGGAGATTCCCTCCTGCAGAATCCTCTCCTTTAGTCCTTTTTGGGGTTTTTTCCTTTCTGCTTTTTTGTAATTGTTGTTGTTTGTATTTTTTTATATAAAACATTACTGTTTGTAGGTTTAAAAATTGTATCTATAACTACTATACTATTAATTATATAATTTGGTATTTTATTTATACTATGGCCATTTTTTTCTCCTTCATAAATGGTTTCTAATTTGAATTTTTAAAAACCACTCCAAAATTTATTATTAATTAAAAATGACAGAATTGACTTAATCTTAGCAGTCTAACTTTCTGGGAGATGATCCTAAAATCAAGTTGAGACAGAGTGGACTGAGATGATTATATTTCTTATTGAAACATGAAGAATAGATCTTATTAAAAGTTCTTTGTACCACTAATCCTAAAATCAAACTTGAAAATTAAGAATATGCTTAAATATCTTAAGATTTGCTGGGCTAAGGACACTATCTCTACTTTATCCAATCAATTTTCCATGCCTCATAACTTTTAATTTATATTACTTACTATCTCCTTCACTTTTTTAATTCATCTAATTTCCACCATCACCTGATCACGGAAACGAAGTTGTCTGTTTCTAGCACTATCACAAATTTGGAACTTTTAATATTCTGGTCTTTAGCAACCTTTGAGTCTTCTCGCTTAGTTTTCCTAAGTTTTTTTTTGCCAGCCAATGGATTTCTTCTTTTGAGGGAAAGAGACCCTTCATAAGTACTGCAGAAGGGGAGTGCTACCTTTTTGGAGTTGAGAGAAATTGGTCAGGATAGTGAATATCTAAAAGAGCAGCAAAGTCCAGAACAGGTTCAGTTGCAGTGTTTTGAAAACATAATAACATTTTACAGCTCTGGCTGCGTGAGGTTGTTGGCCTGTGTTCCATGAGGAAATTCTCCTGCAGTGCTGCTGAGCCCGCATGTTCCAGATGGGTGTTCAAGAGCTGTTTTGAAGGTCTGCTTAGGGATGAAACTTCCTGGCCTTCTTAGAGCATGAAATATGCATTTATAAGTAAAATTTTGAGGTTCTTGGCTCTCTGAATCAAGTGATGAATTTCCATCTGAGTCCTAATTTAAATGGATTATAGTCAGGGATTTCAATTCCAGTAACCACCACCAGCAATAATATCAATTATATATGTGTTTGTTTCTCATCCGGGAGAGTTTCCAATTTACCTTTCATGTGAACCAGTCTTTATCAAGGATGTAGCAACAAATTAAAAATTATTTCAATAGTTATTTATTTATTTTGATATATTAGCATCTCAGTTACTGTTATTACATAATGCTTTATCGATGATTTTTTAGTCCTCTATTCAGAAAGTTTGCCTCTTCTACAGAAAGGTTCAGGTTGCTTAGTTCAGTCTTTCTTTCTTATGGAAACTTTATTCATTATCATATAAATTCATATCATCAGCTATATTCCAACCATCCAACAAAGTTTCCTTCACTGTAAGTGCAATAAAATATCATTTGCATTTTCCCTGTCTCCATTAGGATCTACTCTGCCTGTATGTTAATTTAAACAAATATTTACCTTCACTTGGTTTGCCGTATTGCGTCTATAACCTCTCTTTTCTACATCTCTAATTCTATAAAGTCTTGATGCTTGTGGAGAATTCCTTAATGGAATCTCAAGGACCTGGAATGTTGCTTAGTGCTTTCTCCAATGGATACTGCAGTGTTTAAAGTCAGATTCTGACACAGAGAAGCACCGTCAGGTGTTCCCTGCCAGCAAAACTCAGCACTGCATTAGGGCAGGATCTGCTGCTGCCTGGTTCTGTCTCTCCCTGTTCCATTCTGTGGCCTGGCCCCTGGACAGTCTCTAGGGCTTCCTGCTCTCGTGTTTCAGCTTTTCTGCTTACAATTTTGTTGCTGTTGTTCTCTGTTTCTAAGGTTTTTTGGTGCCCCCAGCTGTGCCCTGTTGTGCACAGGACTGGGCACACCCGAACTGAGCTGCCCAATCCACATTCTGTGACAGCTCACTTTGTAAAGATTTGAGGCTCTCCAATAATTTTTAAATCAATGGAATTTGAATATCAGGAAGGTGGTTTTTAATAAACTCGTATGCCTAAATATAGTATAAACATTTTTCTTTGTCTGTACTTTATTCGTACTTCAAAGATCTGCTTGAGCATGTACAGTGTTAAAAATTTGGGAGGTACTGAAACACATGCCCCAGATAAAGAGCTCCAGGGGCAGGCAGCTCTGAAACAGCAGCCTTGTTCCCCAAGTGACTCCATAGGATATTAGGTGCTGCTGTAACAACAAGTCCCTATGGCTGTGTGTGAAATAGTGAGGCTGCAACAGCACTTAATAGATGGTGTTCGGAATAGGCAGATACACTGGAAATTGTCTCCTGTAACACCTCTCCAGTGAGCCAAAATGAGCTGACTTAGGAACAGTGGTACCTGGGGCAGGTTGTGCCTGACTTCAGTCATCATCTCTCCATTAAGAGAGCTGTAAAATTCTCAGCCTGATCATACTTACATCAGTTCATATCTGCATCCTAGGAAACATCTCTGTGACAAACTGGAAGATTCAGTGCAGCTGTAACAGCTGTTGGTGGATATAAAACCCAACAACAACAAAATGCCCCAAACTAAACCAAAAAAACCACCCTCAAATCAGTGAATGCCAATCAATATTTGACTGTGTTTAGGCTGTTTACAGGCCTGTAGTTTCTGTGGAACTAAATCTTTGCCTGACTGGATTTATGTAAGAAAGGGCAGAGCTGCTTCTTGTAGCCTATATTTGATCTTAGACATTGTTAGAATGCAAATATATAGTGACTGGCTTCATGAAGCAATATTTTTCTTCCAGAAGAAATAGGTAAATCAGAATGGAAATGCTTTTCCTTATCTGTGAAGATTCTGAGATGAAACATGGTTTTATCTTCCTTTTACCTGAAATTAGGCAAATTATTTACTGTGTCATACTAAGTTGAATATATTTCAGGTACTGAAATAGTTGAGGAGCTGCTTGCTACTCATTTTGCGCCTTTCTGTAAGCCCCTCTGAGCCTGCTTTCAGTTTATTGTGTCTGTGTTATACATACTGTTCTGGACAGAGTATTCTATTTGCAATAGAGGAAAAATCTACCTCTCTAAAAGTAGCTTTTTCTTTCACATTGTTTGGTCTAGTTACTCTTTTTCATGGTCCCAGGCAAACAATGCTGGCCAGGCTGTTGTGTGAGGAGTTTATTTTTAGCTTGTTGTTGTTTTGTGGTTTTTTATTTCCATGAAAACACATATGCTTGACTGCTAGATTGATGTTCAGCAAATATTTGATTCAAATTGTGTAAGTATTTTTGGAATATATTATTACAGTCTATTAAAATAAATGCAGAAACTTGTTTATAGAACAGACAAAATACCTGCCTCCCCCATTTGCTGGGAGCAACCTAGGCACAAGAAATTCAAAGCCAATACTTCAGAATGTGATGAAGTTTGGGGGTTTTTTTATGCCTGTTGTTTTGGAATTGGTTGTCATTTTCCAGTGCTGAAGAATAATTCATGTCTTCTCTAAGTTGAATCCAACGTTAGATTCATTTAAAATTTTAGATTGTCACTACTCTTCAGTCTCTTCATTCTCCTAAGCATTGGATGGTCTTTGTTACTTAAAAAAAAAAAAAAAAAAAAAAAAAAAGAAAAACGTGTGAAGGTCTAAGTAAAGATGGATTTGTTTATTTCTTTTTTTTCTGGTTCTTTATAAGAAACTGTTAGCAGATTTAACCTTGGAGGTTGGAGATTAAGCCTGATGTACTGCATTGAATATTCACAAGCAATTGTCAAATGCATCTTATTTGTGAGAGGCTCAAAGCCAAAAGTTAAATTATGAACTTGGAGGAGATCCTTAACATACAACGCTTAGCAGTTAATGTACTTTCTGTTGATATGTGACATCTTTGTACACATCTTTATTTACGTGAAATGTTGAAATATTATCCAAGAATTTGACCAAAAAAGCCCTTAATTTAAAATCAAAGTTGTCAGCTAAGGCAACTGTACTGCTCATTCAATGGCAGCACAAAGATGATAATGTGCAGATGAGGCACTGCTTCTCTGGGCAGCTCAGTCAGCAATCATAGGATGCTTCCCACTTTGGATTGCTTTTCCAATGCCTTAACAAGCAGATTACCTAACGTAATAGTTCTACTTTAACGGCAGGAGAAGAAACAGAGAGATAAAAATAGGTATGCAGATGGAAACTGTTTCACTTTTCCATATGCTAATAGCAAACAACTAGGCCTCTTAATCATCCCTCTCATTAGTGGCTGCATTTTCAAAATGATCTCAAAAAGATCTTTAAATGTGAATAGCCAGAGAGATATCTGCATAGATAAAATTAAACAAAATTTTGAGGAAGAAAAAATTAGATACAAAGTGTTAGTGTTGTCATGGAATAACTGGAATGCAATTTTGAGTGTGCAAACAGCTTGCAATTTTTTTATCTAAAAAATAACTTTAAATACCAATCTCTTTGAACAGTGTAATGAGAAATGCTTTACATTATTGTCTGCTGTTGAAGGTGGCAGCTTTCATAAAATGCTTGACTAAGAAGTTTTGCTACTTTGGAAATTTTGAGTATGAAGAACAGACCAGTCTTAAAGCTGGGGGCCCACTGGTGCCAAGGACGGTGAGGTAAAACACAATGAGTATAGGTGGAGGCTTAGTGAAAGCAGTGTGGTATTCAGCAGATTTATTTATAGATGCCCAATAAAAGCCTCAGATTCAACTGTCCAATTGTGTATTTTTCTGAGGAACAGAAAGTTACTCTTCAAAGATGGGGAAAAAAAAGTAACTCTCCAGCAATGCCCTATATTGCTGATGCTATCAGTGGTCACTGAATATTTCGTTATGATGTGTTATTTTAGAACTAAGGCCTTGTTTAGAATTTAAGTCAAGAGAAATAAAATGTGTTGCACATTATGTGATTTGTTATGAACATACAATAAGACAGCTCCATTTCTCTCGGGTTTTTATAACTTGATTGAATTTCTCAAAATGGACATGATTAATTTCTAAGAGTTATGATATTATGGCAGGAGTCACCGTCAAGTTTTAACCAAAATCCCTCTTAGACTCCCTTTACCATAACTTGTGATGTTTACCTTTTGCTTTACTTTGCAAAAAGATTTATATTGAGCCTTCTAAACACTAAAATCTTCTTAACATAGATCCCATCTTTTCTACATTGTATGTGATAGATTTTGATGGATTCTCTGGAGCACAGTGGAAATAAATCATATCTACCCAGCGAATATTCACTATGCCCCTGATTTATCTATCTTATTTGCAGATGGACTTTTCTGCTCATATTTTGAAACAGCCATTTGTAAAAAGGCTCTGTATTAAGAATGAATTGTTTGGTATTGTACAAAAAAAAAATCTATTATATCACATAATGTACAGTCATATGAGTGTATCTATATCCAAGCCTCTTTCTTGAATAACATTGAAAATTTAGACACACTTTTTAATTATTATTTCTGCCATTGGACTCAATTGAATTTGTCAGTTCATAGAACAGGTTTTAGGAGTCCTTTACAGCACAGCTCATAATTACGATGTCAGTGACTGTGAAAGTTCAGATAAAACAGGACAAAGTATTCTGGGATTCATGACTGGGCAAAGGGGTGCTAAGCATTAGAACATTTTATTATCTTCAAATCCAAGCAGTTCTCAGGAAATCCACAGGCTGTGTAGTTAGAAATTCAGGTTCCTGAGTTGTTGGGAAAAGCATTCCTACTCATTTTAAGTTTAGGAAGTGAACAGACAACACACAAGCTGAAATTTGTGTTTCTAAAGCCCACAGTAAAGATATGCAGAACTTGCAGATGTGCAGCTATTTTAAATAATTTAAAGAAAGCCGTTCAAAGAACTGAAACAAATCACTGGTTTCCAATCAACTGCTACCTCTTCAATTCTCAAAGAGTTTCTAAAAGTGATTGCTAATGTTTCAATTCTTGAATTTCTAATCTCAGTTATCACCTGTAGCTGCTATTTTATTACTACTTTTACATTCATCCAACCTAACTTCCACTTTGTTCATCTTTATTCTTTTTTATGACACACACACCCCCCTTAAAATGTGTTAATATTTATCTTGAATTTTATGGAAATCACTTAATTCTTCTTCCCCTATCCTTTACATTCCCATCTTCTCTTAATTAGTGGTTCCTTGTTCTATGACTACTTGGAGGGCCTTTAAAAGTCTCTTTTTAGGAACAGAGTTTCCTCCTCAATTTGTTGTACAACTTTATGGAACAGCATTGAAAATTGACACCATAAACATATATTTTAGCGTATTATTTAAAATCTGTGATTTACCATCAGCTTATTATTTGAACTCTTTAAGCTTCCTCTAGCATTTTCTTCTTGAAAATTCACAATTTTTTTTTAAATCCCCATTTAGGCTAACCACAAAATAGTTTATGGTTTCCCTGTATCTGTCATGCTTTCTTTATATTTATAATAACTCTTCTCTGTACTACCTCAACCAAATTAGTACTACTGATACATTTCATGCACCATGGAGGATCTCTTAAGTTTTTCAAGCTCTGTTTTTCAGGGCCTTGTTGAGACCATAATTTGAAAAGAGTAGATTATTCTAGATTTTGAAAGTATATTCCTGTTGCCAGAATTCACTAATCCCTTTTGTAAGGCTGTTTCTCTTTTTTTGGTTTGGTGGTTTGGCAGGTTTGCTTGCTTGTTGTTATTTTTAAAAAAGGAAAAACCTATTCTTTAGGAATTCTATGGTTTTAATGTATCAGAATCAATTTGCCAAGAATCAGCAAGTTGCCTTGTGAGTGTAGTGACACAGAGGAACATATTTAGAAGGCATATGGTAGAGAAAGCAGGGTGTGCTGCACCCTGGGAGATCTCTTCCTATTTTCCTGCAGTACTTCACTGACTGGAGCACATGCATATGGGGCTCTCTTGAATGTGTATTAATTGAATAAGAGACCATTTCCTAATGATGAATTCTATGCTCATTTAGTTTCTTTCTTGTTTACCAAAATAACACCCTTGAACAGTCAGTATACACTAATTGCTGGTCTCCCCCAAGAGAATTAAATAACATGTCTTTGTTATTCATGATTCAGTTGTTTCGTGCATATCATACAACTTCCAGCTGAAGCAAAGCAAAAGCCCCAAGACATGATATAGGAATATGTTCTCTCTATAAACATAAATAGAGAAGATATAATTAAGATATGACATAACATGAAATAAGTGTATATGCTCATCCCCAGCTGTCTTGTTTTCAAGCACCTGCACACAGGGGCAAAATGCATTTTTTGCAGGGTCTTTAGTGCAGTTCCAACAAGCCCAAGTGAAGTGTTGAGGCTGCTGTGTGTTCCAAACGCCAGCAGTATCTGCAGCATCACAGAGCTCAGCGTGGCCTCCAATGCTTGCTGATGAGCCTGACTAATTAGTGCATGCTGAGCTTCATGCTGCTAGAGCTGAGCTCCTGATACCTAGGCTAAATATAATTCCACAGGAAGCCCCTCTAAGGATACAGGAGTGGAAGACGTGTTTTTTGAAAGGTACAAAATTCACAGGCAATGCACTACTTCAGTCATATTATACCAGGCTTTATACTTCAGTCTTATTATACCCACTACGTGTAGACTTTTTGTTATCTGTATCTTTGGGAATGCCTCAAAAGCTGCTTTCTACTTCACTGCTGTATATGGGTTTCTCTTATTCACTATGTCTAAAGAGCAAAGTAAAAAAGATTGTCTCACTGAAAGATCTCTAGGGGTACTGACATCCCAAATGCATTCTGCTAAGCTTCCAAAGTTTGGTTTTTTACTGCATTTTGTTCTTATTTTTGGCAACCGTATTAGAAGTATAGCCTCCTAGGCAGCCATTGTTTAGAATCTTACTTGCTGCCATAATTTGAGTTCCATTCAGAAAAAGTGGCTTGAAGGCCAGCAAACTTTATATTTCAACCACTTCAGTACCTGCTCTGTTCACTGCACTTTTGTTGATTTGCTATAGCAGAGTTTTCAGAGCTTTCCCGTGACTGTCTAACAGCATGGTTCCCAGGCTGCTTCCTGTGGATTTTAGTTTTCTATTCTTTTTACTTCATTGTCTTCCAAACTGCTATAGCCTCCTCATTCAAAAAGAATCTGGCTCCTGACTTTCAGTGTTGTAAAGTACCACGTAGTTTGGTCTCACAAAACATGTCAAATTTAATTATATTAATTTTTTTTCTTTAGCAGGTCAATCATACTTACAGGAATTATTTCAGAAAGTTACTTAAGGCAAAGTCAAGAACAGACTTTTCTGTGCTTCAGACTGAGCTGTTGCAAGATGCAATTGTTTATTACTTTCAAATCTGTCCTTCCAATTTATGCTGTGATGTGACATCCAGCTCATTTATATTTGGTATTATAGTTGTCCTAACAAACTTTATTACAGAATGTTCTAATCTCTGTGAAGATCAGCAAACACTCTCAGCTGTACAAGCACTCTCCATCCTGGATCACACTGCAGTGCAGTGTGGACCTATCTAGATTCTGACACAAGAACAACATATACAATATTGTTTATGTAGAAACCACTCTACATTGGCCCAGGGAAGCCCATCTTATTCTAAGAGTTATCTCTCAGGTGCACAGAACCAGAAATTTCATGGACCAGTCCAGTGCCCATCTAGTGCAGGAGAAAAGGCAGCAGTGCTGGGGTGGGGAGGACAGGCAGCTGCACTTCTCGTGTCCCATTGAGACTGAACCCCACATTCACACAGTAGAACTTGGTGGGACCTTCAAAATATTGCACTGCTGGATTGCATACAGACAGGAATTAGCAGAATCACTGCCATCAGGGCAGTGATAAGAAGTGCTGCAGGTAACATTAATAAACAACCTTTGACTTGTAATTTGCATTTTTCTTTTCAGAATTCATGGTATATGCCCGTCTAACTTTGTATATACAATACAAACACACTATGTATTCCCAAATGTTTACATGGGCCCTGATTTTTTCAGAAACCTCTTTATGTATTTGTGTCTTTTGTTATCGGCTGAAAATATTTATCTTTTCGTGTTTTAGAAGTGCAAACTTTCTCCTAAACCCTTTGAAGCTTACCAAAATCTTCTCATGTTTGCAGATATTGTTACTTATTTATTTCTTGTACTAATGCATGTATTTCAAAAGGATTTATTATACTGTTCAACATTTATCTATTCTGATATGGGCTTTAGGCATGAGAGTTCAAAAATCCTTTTCTTGAAAGAAAGGCAGGGTTAGTAGTGAAGATTTTCTAACGCATGACACTGGGGTGCTTGCATTCCATACAAGACAGAAGTTTGTTGTTGCAAATAAATTTATTATGAGAATGTTTGAAAGTGATGAAATAGAAGGAAATGGAAGGTAGTTGTTTATTTTTTTTCTCAAAGCCAAGTCTGAAGTGAAGAAATGGTGAAAGAATCATTTTGATTGTAGATTAGAGTAATAACAAACTTCTATGTTGTAATGACCTTAAGACAAAAAGAGGTAATTTTTTCAGAATTATTTGTAGTAGTAATGGCCAAATCTCCTGTTCATACAGCATGTGGTGGACTCACAACATCATCAGAAAACTGATGGGTTCAGAAAAAACCAAAAAATTGCAAATAATGACAGCAACATATCCATCAGCCTTGCCCTGAGAAGAGAACTCTTACCCATAGCCCCAACAGAAAGCTGTGACAGTGTTAATTGGATCTCTGACTTACTGTAAAACCTTCTAATAGGGACTAATACTGGGAAGAAGCAGGCCAAGCTCAAAACAGAAAAAATTTAAACTGGACTTAAAATTTAAGAAACTAGAGAAGAAAGTGTTTAACTCATAAGTTCTTGACATGTTCAAGTGGTGCTTGATGCTTTATGGGGATGCAAATTATCTGTATTTATAAAGTATAACTGCAGAAATGCAAAGATAGTTGAAAGACACCTCCAGCTCTTTTTGAATTTGAACTTCGAGGTGAGATGGACGTGCAAGTAATTTATGTATAGAGATAGGATTACCAAGATTTGCTGTGGAAGTTACATAAAGCATAATTAATTGTTCATAGTGAGCTAAAGAGATGGCTGTCACCAAAATTAAGGTAAATATATAAATAAAGATGCATCATTATTTACCTATGCAGAGACGGTCTTTCCTTTAACTCTTAAATTTGATTGGTTTTTTTAGCGTGTGTGGGTTTTCTGTTTTGTTTTGGGTTTGTTTTTTTTTTTTTGCAATGCTGTAAAATTTGTAGAATCACTCCTGATTTACACTGGCATGAGATGTCCAGAGTTGCCATGTTGGGAGATTGAATGCAAAGCAGTGCTTTGAGTCTGCTATGTAACAACACCAAATACGGGTATTACTCAGCTGCTTTTTCCACATGTGAGAATAAATTTACAAAGTTAATACCGTGATTAGTATGACTACTCAGAGCTGCTGCTCTGCTTCCAGTGACAGACTGCTGTTCTGCCTGGTTAATTCACAGCTCTTCCAAGTGGCTCTGAAGACAATTTCACTGCCCTGTTTAACATTTCACTGAACTGGAAAAGTGATCAATGCAACTGAAAAGTGACCTTATGGTTGGCCTGTGTGGAATGGATACCAAATGTCCCCAGGCATCAGGGGCGAGGTCACACACACAAAACAAATTTGTCAAGGCTTCACAGCCTCTCTGAGCTCCCCCCACCACTGCTTGAGGACTGAGCAGACTGGTACCTGACTTTGACCTCTCCAATAAGATATATCTTCTAGCTGGAAAGCTGTAGCCTCAAAAAATATAACAACTTTGAGGATGTTTTCTGTCTAGCACTTCATTAGATAATAATTTGAAAGTATTTTTATTTTCCCTTTAAATATGGTAGGGACCAGACAGGTAAAAGGATTGAATAATCATAACTCTTGGTCCTCTTACAGTTTTTGAACATTTAGTGCTTTGCACGATGGGCCTCGATGTTGCTGTTTCTGAGCTGAATGTTGATTTTGCCATTAATTTCAGTAGGGATTGTCTCGGGGACTGAGCCAGTGTTTGCTTCAATTCTCTCACCTGTGAACGTGGCGTGGAAATATTGCACAAACTTACTTGCATGAATGACATCTCTTCAGATCATAGCTGTTTGTAAACTCCCAAGTCTGAGTGCAAAATGGAATGGGCAGAGCAAACAAAAGATAATTCTCCACAGTAACACTGAAATATTTTAGAGATATCCTTTAATGCAAAGTGGTAAATACTGACAGTATTCCTAGGGTTTTTTGCTGTATATAGCTTCCGAAGAGGGAATATATCGCAGTTAGTTTTGTGGTTGGTTGGAGTGGTTTGGTTTTTTTACTGTCCTGGCACTCTGAATTACCCCAGGATTATCATAATTTCCTCCAGGCCTGAGTTGCAACACAAGTGCCTTGCCATCTTGGCTGGCCTTCAGTCCATCTCCATGCTATACCCTCTATTTAACAATCCTCTTTCTGTAGAGGGTAATGCAGCTCTTTAAAAACACTCTCAACTCAGAAAACTGGTCCATTCAGACTTGGTGATTGCTGCTGGACAGAAACATCTCACAGTGAAATTTCTACTTTTTAGCGTCTGTAGAGGCAGACCCCTTTCCAAAACACCAAGAAAAGGATGACTATACTGGGTTTTAGAATCCAGCTCTTACTTAAAAAAGTCTGTCTGAAATGTAGTTTGAGTATTGTTTACATTCATTGATAATAGTTCTCTTTAAATTCTTTCTAATGAGTTGTCCCCCTGTTGTCACCTCACCTGGTCAAAGTGGTGGCAATAATGAGAAGAAGTTTTCTGGAAAAAGTGAAGTCCTTCCAGCTAAAGAAAATTCCAGCTAAAACAATGTAGATTCCCATTTTAAGATTAAAACTTGCACACAGACCCAAGACTGATGTTTGAAGCTGAATGGCTTTAAAAAGAAAACTTTTTTCTTTTCTTTTTCAGCAAAAGCTTCCAACCTAACAGCTTTAGAACCCAATATAAAAAATTTAGGAAACCAACTCTCTGTCCAAGAGAGCTTAGAAAGGAAGATCAAATCCTGCAATCAATTGATGCAGACAAATGCCACTCCATTAATTTAATAACAAGTTTCTGCAATCTGCTTTCAGGGCCGAACCTTACACAAACAGCATGGAGGAGATTTAGACACAGAGTGACATAATCTTGGTGTACATTTTTTGCTGTCTTTTAAGTGTTTTGCTATCCTTGCCCTATGCAATCACTCATTCTGCCTTGCACTGCCTTCCTATAAGAGGATGAGTATGCTGCAGATATTTCTTAGCTATCTAAGTGCCAATGTAGCTAAAATCAAGGAATTAAAAAATTGCTGTCTATATAGCTGTTAAACTAATTTATTCCACCACGTTAAAGGAAATTGGGAAGCTTTTTGTGGTGATTTCATGATTTGATAAGAGGGCTGTAGATCTCAATCCATTGTAATTCTAGGTGCCAGACATTTTGTATTTTGTTCCAGTCCCCACTGAGTTGCTTCCAATTATCTGCAATCAAAGCACTTGGGGATGTCTTGCACAACCTTTAACTTCTTCTTTTTTTTTTTTTTTTTAATCTGTAATTCAATTTCACATTAAAAGACTTTCTTCAATATACACTTAAGTTCTGGTGACCTCAAGCTATACAAAATATGTCTGTTTAGTGTTATAGCAGGTCTTTGACTCAAAAATACTGCCTGGGTCATGAAATGGGGAAAAGTAATGTCTTTCACCCTGTGGAGATGCATGTGGTGAGTTACAGAATGAACAAATATGAGCTCCAGCATTTAAAGTCCTATAGAATTATGCAAACCAATAAGAGATTATTATTGGCCCCTCCCATTTGCCCTTCCCTTACAGGTGACAGTCATGCTCGTATCAAGTGGTACTTGTTTCCTAAGCAACTTATTGGACTCATTTTCTGTCCAATACTTATAATTTCATACTTTTTAAGGGCCAAGAGCAGTATAACTGGAAGGTCTTACAATACTGCTTTTGTAAATAAATGTACCAGTTTGGATTGGTTTACATACACAGTAGATGAATGCAGCGTGAATCCCAGAACATTGTCACTATGAAAAAACGAATTCCGTTGCCCATGAAAAGCAGAATCGAAACACCTGCATGAACAATTTTTTCCATGTATATGATGTAACAGGGATCTTTATGCTGACAAGGTGATTGCTTATGGGATGGTGTACGGTGCATGGACTGTGACACACTGGCTCTGAAGACCTAAAGTAACAAATGAAACCATGATAAAGTATATTGAAACTTTGTTCAGGAAATTTTTGCAAGGGTTGACTATATTTTGTTGTCTTGTACATGAATTTATAGCTTTACAGGATTTGGAAATTGAAATAATGTATCAAAATAGTTTATTATTAACATTCTTCTGTAAGAGAATTAAATGTTACCTGATACATGGAAGCAATTTTCACCTGAATGTTTCTGATATTGCTGTATCTTATTCAAATGCTCGAAAATTCAGGAAACATCACTTTCACAGAACATAGCAGCCTGTTGAGGTGCAGTGAAAGGATTTATTTTTTTTTATTTAAGTGGGATTTTGCAGTTATTAATCACACTATTTGTGATAGAGGGCTACTGTTCTTGGGCTACCATCAATCAACATCCCCTCTGTCTCTACTGACTTGAGTGATTGGATCTCTTGAGAACCTCACTTGAAATTCTTACTCCATCTGAAAGTTTATTTTGCATAACATATACATTTACAGCAGCCCATTTGAAAACACTTTAGAGTTCTTAGCACATGGCCTGGGATATTACTTGTGACAGGAAAATACTGCTGTAGTCAAGGGTTGAAAAGATGAACAAGTCTGATGTTACTTTATTGCCCACTTCTTGCATACTATCACACACTGCTCAGCAAGGACTGCGGGCCACTCTTTTAGAGTATTTCAGTTTTGAGGGGTATTTTTTTTCAGTCTTGAAAGCTAAGAATCAAAATAATCTGCAATTGGCGTTTAAAATATGACCATCGTTGCTGGCTTCTCTGTGAGATTACAGCACTTGTAGTCTAATTTTAGACTACATTTTAGATATTTTTAGAGCCAGAAGTATTTTTGAGCCAGCTGGCAGCCAGGTTGTTTGCCCATTGTAAGACACCCAAAATCTTAGCAATCTTTAAACATGTCACATGAACAGTTCTGCATCTTGCCAATACTGGCGTTCACACCAGTTATTTCCTCTACTTTTCAATCAAACACACAGGCACAAGTGAGAAAAAGAGGGAAACGATTTATTTGACAAGTTGCTTAAAATAAATGGGAGATTTTGAAGGTGATAAGAAATTTCAAATGGCAGAGATAGACCACAACCGTATGGTCAGAGAAAAAGTGGTATTGTCAAAAGTGTATAGCAAAGCATGAAAACATTTGTAAAAGGGAAAGTGTTGTGTAACTTTGTCAACATATAATGCTGAAACCCCTACCGCACAGGCTTGTCTGGGCACACAGAGCCTGCAGTGTTGGTAAGACAATGTCACTGCCATAGACCCAGTGCATAGACAGCAGTGCATTTACAGCTAACAAAAATAATGAGTTATGCAGATCAACCCAAATATGGCTCAACAGAACCTTTACATTTCCAAAACCCAAGGATATACATTAATTTTCCACACATAATGCACCATGATATCCACATATATTGAATTTGTTCAATTCCTTTCTGCTGGAGTAGCCAGACTGAGAGTAGGTTTCACTATGCATGGCACAGGGATACTCTGGGCCTGGAACAAGTGTTCTTTTAATATTAATACATACACCATATCAGAGAACAAATGTGAGATATTTTGGCATTGCTTGAATTCTTCTTAAGTTAATAAGTAAATCAAAAATTCCTGTCAGTCCAGCACCAAATATCAGCAGCCTTCAGCATCAGGTTCATGTTGATATCCAGTCATATTCAGACGTGGTGAATGATATGTTTCTCTTGTGTAATGGCAATTAATAGAAGAGACTCAGAAACAGCTCAGGAGTGTCAGATGTAGTCCCAAGTTAGCACTTGCAGGTGAATTTCACAGTGCAGGATTAAAATGTTTTATCTTGAGACCTCCTGGTCTTATCATATGATTGCAGAAAGGAAAAAAGGTGCCTATTATACATCTAAAGTCAAGTGATTCACTGCACAGCATATCCACCATCTTCCTTTCAGGGCTATATTTCAAAAGGCTTGGCAGTGAAGCAGCCTGGCTGTGTGAGAACAGAAACCTCCCCTGGTGAACAGGGAGAGTGGCTCTGTAACGTCAGCCGCGGAACAAAAAGCTGAAAAATGTGATGGGGGGCGTGGGGGTTCCGATTTAAAAAAAAAAAAAAAAAAAAAAGGCTTAAACGTTCTTTAACTTAGTTGTTTGGGTTTTTTTTTCTTTTGAATACATAAATGAGAAATTTAGCACCCACAGAATCTTGTCTGATTCAGCGGGAAAAGTGTGTTTTCTCACTTTGCGCAATCCCGATTGTTCCGAATGGGAAAAGGTGGTGGAAAATACCTCTTGACAAATTGCCTCCAGCCCCCCGAAAGGACGGCTATTTTGTTTCTGGAAGAAAAACCCGAGCCG
>VZRL01006154.1:2967858-3042841 GCA_013397895.1 Origma solitaria | reverse complement strand
GTGACAAGCACCGAGAAGAACAGCGGGACAGGGTGCTCTGGCAGCGCGCTTCCCATTAAAAGGAGAAAAAAGAGGGGTTTTTACTTCACCGTCTGTTCAAAACTTGCCGGTTTTCCCCCCTAGCTTGACGTTATTTTGGATGGTGATGAAAGAGTCGATGGTTTTACAAGTTTAATTTTTCCAAGGTGTTTGTCTCTCTTTCCTAAATACTCGGAACTGACTGTGCTCATATACTGAACTTGTTCAGAACCTAATACCTTGACACTTTCTGTGTTTCACTTTCGTCACCTGGGAGACTAATGAGGTGTGGAGGAAATTGGACAAGTCTGATTCATACTTTAGAAGAAGCTGTTCTTGACTTAGATGAAACTTTACTAACATTCACTTTTCTTACTTGGAAATGTTTGGGGTCGAGTTCTGAAGTTTTTATCTTATTTTGCATGTTAATCGGTTAAGGACACAGAATTTGGCCTAATACTCATGGGGCCTGTACAAGAAGGACAAAAGACTCTGAAACATAGTAGCACACTATACAAAAGTGATGCAAAATAAACGTGGTTTTGTCAAATATTTGTGAATGGAAGTTTGTTGTTTGAAGCAAACTTTCCATTATTTTTGAAGAGGTTTCAAGTAAACATCTTTCTGAATACAAGTGTGATTTTAGGGCTATTGCTGTAGCTGTAATCATGCATTTGAAAATAACATCTGGAAAGTTACCAGTTGCTTTAATACCATTCTACTACTAAAATATTTAATTCCTCAGTGCCATGCTTGGGTTCTCAGAGATGTTGCACTGAATGAACTGGCAAACATTTGTTCTCAAGCTGGATGACTTGAGTGATGCACAGGAGTTCTTTCGTAATGTAAAATATAGCCCTTGGCCTAATTTGAGGCTGACATTACAGGTGGTTTCACTGTGAGACAGGGAGGTGTTGGTGACAGAGAGCTTGATGCTGCTCTTTCTCAGGTTACCAGGAAACCTGAATAATTTCACCTTCTGAAACATCACTTCTGGAGTATTTCTAAGTGTCTAAAAGAGGTTTCCAAACTTTGTGCCACTAAACTTGTAATCCAGTATTCTACCTTCAGGACCTTTAAATGCAGAGGAAGAAAATTGCATTGTATTTCAAATCACTTGCTTTTCCTTAAGAGAACTGTGGGTAGGAGAAACAGGGACATAAAGTTGTGTTTTAGACAGCCCTGAGCAGTGAGGGAATGATGAGGGTTCCTTGCTGGAACTGCAGTCTACTGGGTCAGTGTTATAGCCTCACATCCCTTCAGAATTGGAAGGTTCTCATGAAAAGATTGTAAAAATACTTGTGAAGCTTTTGTTTCTTTAAATGGTTTCTCGACATTTAAGGTCTCCAATTAAAGGTGGTAGCAGATCAGAGTACTGTGATCTGACACAGCCTAACTATATAACAGAGCATTATTTTTAGTATTCTGTAGTCAGTTTATTGTGTTTCTATAATGAAATGTTTGACCATTCTGAAAAAAGTCTTTTCAGACTATCTGCAGAACTCAGAGGAGGAAATGTATAGACAATTTTGTCCTACTAATTTGCCTAAAGTATTTAAGCTCTGGGCTTATTTTACTCTAAGAAGCCACCTATTTCTTAAACCCAGGCAATCATGTTACATAATTTTTTTTCACTTACAGTTTCAGAAGAAATTCCAAACCAAGATTATAATCTGCTTACTTGCAAAATGTAGCACTTGATTTTACAATGGTCTGTATATCACAGCAAGTACTAATATACCCTGATAGACCTGAAATGGATGAGGAGAGAGGCATACAAAATACTTAGTATGCAAGGCCTTGGCTTTTTTGCTTGCAGATTCACCAGAATTTGGAGTAGAAACTAGGAGGAGTACCATGGAATTCCAGCTGATGCAAAGCCATCTGAGATAATGAGAGACACAGAAAGAATCTTTTGGATTTATGGATCTGTTTTTTCTAAGCATGGCCTTGCTGTAGCTTTGTTTGTAGTCATGGCAAACACTACTGACTTTAGATAAAGGCAGATCATTGCCTGAAGTAATGTACTAATATTAATGAGATCAAACTTCTGCCTTGGGAGAAAGGCTAAATAATCATAGTTATTCAGCTTGAGATAATTTCTATTAATTTTAATGTTAACTTATTTTAAAATTATACTTCTTGTTCAGTCTTGGTGTATCTCCATCTACCATATAAATGTGTGCCACTCCGCAGGCAGGTTTATCTCCAGTGTCATGAAGTAAATCATGAAGTTTTCACTTTTTTGAACAGGTTAATTTAGGGTTACTATTATAGAAAGCAAAAGCGTATTAAGGATGTTCAAGAGTATTATTGTTGACTCTGAATTCTTAAGGAGGTGATAAGTAGTTGCATCATAAAAAACTCTGAGTCTTTTAGGCTTTACAGGTGCCTTACAATTATTACTTCTGCAACAGAGCTGAAACTGTAAGCTGTTTACCTTGTGTAGCCAGAAACTTGAACTAGCAATTTTTTGAGTTTACAGAAATGCTTCAAAGTCCTGGTATTTGTGAACATAATTTATTCCAGCTCTGGCGAATGCACTGAATGCACATGAGAAAAGTGAGAACTTCAAGAGTATGTGGTTGTCAACAAATGTCATGACTATTTGGACTAATTTCTTTGTATTCCACAAAGAAAAAATATACAGCAGGTATTTTATGTGATACAGTAATGATTATGGCTAATTCCATTCACCTCTCTGGAGCAGGTCCTGCAGTACTGTTGAGTGTATCCTTTATTCTAACTATACTATAGATTTTCTTAAGGTTTTTCTTAATCAGGTAACAATGGAGAGCAAAGATGGAGAGGTGTGAAGGGTACTAAAATGGTTTTCCTTGGCTAATGAATTTGATGTTATGTAAGATGAGTGTGTTGCAGTGAGTCTAATGCAATGATCTCAAGACAGTTTCCAGGTGTTTCTTACTGTACTTGAATTTTCTTCTGTTCTTCCTTTTCTTTACTATGAACTATTCATTGTAAAAATAATGTCTAATAGCTTAATAGGGTTTTTTTTAAATAAGCAGTGCTAGCTAGGATGTCACATTTCCACATTTTCCTCTCAGTTAATTTTTGGAGTAGACCCCTTGACAGCGCACCAATGAAGACTGTTCTCCATTCTTGTTTTCTCCCTTTTCGTCCCAACTATTCCCTCGTAAACTCATTGTAAAAATTAGTACAGGTTCATTAAGAAGTACAGAAATGAATTTTTTTCCCTAGACGCCCCTGAAGATTCTGCATAACATGTTGTACATTTGATCTATCTAGATAAGACATGAGGATTTCTATGGATAATGTTGGTCATGTGTTAGTTTTCAATGTCTTGGCTTATTCCCTATTAAATAGGTCAACATTTCCTTCCTTTTTTTTTTTTTCTTACCCCTTTTTTTTTCCCTTAGTCTGAGGCTATTCTGGGATTCTGGTACAGAATGTCTTGAAAAGAGAGAAATATTCTGTAGCTATGGATTTTACTCAGGAAATACACACTTTCTGAGGTAACGGGTTGTATATGTAATGAAATATAACTTTCCACACCGTGGGTCATTGGGGTGTGCAGAGAGGAATGTGAACTGTTTATTTAATTCCAAGTATTTACGTGCTTGGTGTGCAGGTTTTGGCACATGGAGTCAGTGGTGTGTGTGGAGTTAGAGACGACGGATGGGTTTGTCTTAGTGGGAGTCATTATGGTTGATTGAGAGCATAATCCTTCCATCAAGTGGGAGTTGGAGAAACAAAGGAGCTCTTACCATCTATCAGGGAAAGGTTTACTTCTTAGTGTGTGCCAAGTTGTACACAGCAGAGCCTAATAGCTTCAAAGCCCTAAAAAGAAAAGCTTTTTTTCCTTTTAATATTATATTTCACTTCTATGTGTGAGTTGTGCCAAAGTTGCACAAAACATTAAGTGTAATATTCATAGATCAGAATATTCTCAGTCTAAAAATGTGCAGGCATAGCTGTAATTTGCTGATAGACCTCTGATTTTGAGTTGCTCTTGATAATCGAGACCCATTACTGGTATTCCTTAAATCTCTCATTTTTCTTGAGGTGTTTTCAGTCGGGGACATTAACAAAGCTCAAGGTTTAGATTGTGGAATAGGTTTGGATTATGAATACAGCAGGATGTGTTGCTCCCTCTCAAGTAGCAGCAATTATCTTTGTGTATGAAGGGAAGAGATGTCTTGTGATATAAAAAAAAATGGGGATTAAGTGGTAAGGAAATAGGGTGGAGCTGTTCCAAACCCTAAAACTCTGTGGAAAAGTCCTGATAGAGAAAAATAGCAAAGTGTCCTATATACACTGGTGTAGAAAGACGTGAGGAAAATGGTGATGAAAATGGTTTCTGTCAGCAATATCTTCTTTTGTCAATCCATTCTAGTTGTTTATGTTGCTGCACATAATCTGTAAAGAGAAAAAGGAGAGAACAGGGCTGAAAATGCATTGAAAATGAAATATTGGAATATTGAGAAGGTGCTGCTTCGCTAAATACCTCTGCTGACAGAGACAGTTGGTTTTATTATTTTCTCTGTGTCATAAATGCATATGTTTCTTCACATAAAATTGCATTTCTCAGCAGACAGTTTGAATTTGGCTCTTGCCAAATTATTGTGCTTGTACACCACTGACTCATACTGAAGTGTCTACAGAGACTTCTGTGAATGCAGAGCAGGTGAGGTTTATCTTAGAAGTGAGAACTTCTTTTTACTGAAAGCCTTGTTTCACCTTTTCCTTCAGTTACTGTCTGGTATAACATACATGACATTTTTGAACTGAACTAAATTACATTAATATGGATTTCCATGTTTTGTTACTACGTGACTCTAATTCAGGCATTTTCCTTTCTTGGCTTAAAGGCATGTAAAAATAAATATGAACTCCTATGTTCAAATAAAATATTTATTCTTGAGGACCAAAGTGAGTCTTCCTATTGAAATTCCACATGTGGATTGACGTTTTCATGCTGGTTTTGCTAGAATATATGTAGCCACAGCATGAAAAGATTTATCTAGAACATACATGTAGGAATATAGTGAGTTTGTAACTACTTCTATGAAATCGCTCACAAGTAATAAATTATTATGTGTATTTATATATATTATGTATGTCTAAGTTACAGAAGCATGATGTAATTCTCATTTTTCTTTAAGGTCAGTATAAATAGTTTGTTAATTGGATTGCACTTTCAGTGTGCTACAGTGTTGCAAGAGTTTAATCAGTAGAAAAATCTTGTTTGGTTGTTGGTGGTGATTTTTCAAAGTGATCGCTTCCTTCTGCAGACCAGGCGATGGTTGGAGGTAATTTAAAGAGATTGCCTTGGAGGTTATTTGAACTACTGAATTAATAATTATTGTCTTTTTTTTTTTCCCTTTTAAGAAAGCCTTGATCTATAAATATTGAAGTATTTTGGCTCTTGCCACAGAATAAAAGATAAATTTATCTTTAATATATTTTATGGGCAATGTCTTGGTGCTAATGCATGGGAATGAACATGAAGTGTACTTGTTAGCTCCTGCTTTAGGCTGCTTTATTTCATAACTTCTCTATTGAAAATCACATAAAATCTTTATAGATGAGCCATGTAGTAGAATAAAAGATTTTTATGTTGTGCTCTACAAACTTGTTACAAGTTTAAGCTGTTCCAATGGTTGTGCTCCTTAGTGACTCTAAAGTCTGTCAGTGCATCATGACTAAATCCTTATTATTCCTCCCTCTCTTTGTTATCCTCAGACATCATGCAGCCCTCTGCAAGGTTTATAATAGAACCTTTAGTATCTGATCACGTGAAGTACAGTCTTGTATAGTCATAATTCTTTTTTTCCAGAAGTAATCCAGATTCCTAGTAGGCTCTTAGTGGTTAACGCTGTAGTTCTCTGCTAGTGCTTGTAAGAATTAGGTAAGCAAGGTTCAGTCCCCTCGTTGCAAAGGACAGTGCTTATCCACAAGGTAATTTTTGTAATGCCTCTTTTAAGACGTGGAAGACAGCATCTTGTTTGTCTTTAGAGATGAAAACTTCAGAAATAGTCAAATGTCTGGAGTTATTAAAATAGAAAAATTTGCTACCATGAGTATGTGATCTGTAATTTAAAAATACATTACCTGTGTATAATTAAATATGAATTGTAGGCATTGACAAAAGTTGTCAATTGTGGGTTTGCAGAAAGAAAACCAGGACAGAATCCGCCTTTGTTCTTTATTGTAATTACTCTAACTGTGCTGCTGCAGGGATTCCCACCCTGCTCCCATTTCTTGACAGCAGTGCTGTGTGCAGTGGATGGATAGCAGCCAGGACAGCACAAGCCCTGTAGGAGCAGTGACATGGGGGCACAATTGCAGTTTCAGTCTTGCTTGTCTGAAGGCCACCTTGTGAAATAGCCGTGCTTTCATTTCATAGCTTTTCCCTACAAAGATCTTTGCATGCAAATTGTCTGGCTAAGTATTTTGAAATTAGCTGAACTATGCAAAGATCCTCCCAAGACTTGCAATCACACCAAGTGCACATGACATTTTTGTATGGGTTTTTCAAATAAGGGTGTAATTAATTCCCAATCAAAATTAGAAGTTTTATTCTAAATAAGGAGACATTTAGTATTCAGGAGATTTACATGTATGCAACTGAATACAGAAAATGTAGATTGTATTTAATGTAGTTTATCACAGGCCAGATAAAGCATTGAGAGTGTGAGCTCTTCCTCTGCCCCCAGACTTAAAAGAACAAGGGGACTGTGCTATTTTTGTCTATCTTGAGCTTCTTTTTGCATATCTTCATCAAAGCTAAAGCCTATTAATTTTTATTCTGTAAATACTGACAGAGGGATTCATTTGTTAGTTTTCAAGTAATAAGAATTTAACTGTGTGGGGAGAAAGTCAACCCTTCTGAGAGATGTATTTTGCAATTCAAGTGTGTGTTGTTATAGTAGATATGTCACTTGTGAGTATTTCCACTGATTTTTCCTACAGACAAACCACTGATTCTTTGTGATTGTGCTGAAAGACAAATTCAGCTTTATAAATTATGAACAAGTAGAAGAAATTTACAGAAAGCTTGGCCTTGGATAGGAGCAGTATATTAAATTACCCTAAAGAATGCATTACTTGAAAAATTCAGCTATTTGAAGTGGAATGTCCTTGTTCCACTGTCTGCTCTCTGGATTGTTTCTTCTTTCTTCTCTAATGAACGGGCATTGCTATTAACCAACCAACTCTGCAACGGTGGATTAAGCCCCAGAATTTTCCTTCACAGTTGAGTGTCCTGACTGATGCTCTTGAATATCTTTTCCATGGCCGTGGGTTTTGCATCCCTTGCTGCAGAGCAGCCTGGCCATAGTGAACCTCCCCTCTGCATGGACTGCTAGCCCATGGCGCTTGGGGATGGAAGCATTCGGATGTCACAGGACCGGGAAAGGAGGTCTTGCGTGCCTTGAATTAACCTATGAAAGGCTGACAACGCATCCTTTGCCTCCTCTGTCACTGGAAATGTTTTTGAATCACATTAGCCATGACTTGCTGTTATGTTAGACGTGACCTAAGCACGCTGGCTTTGTCTGCATTTGCACGAGATGTAAATATTGTCAATCTGTCTGAACAGGCTTCGGTGGGAGCAGCTCACCCTGCTCGCTTGGAGCAGCTCCTTCCTGAAGAGATGTACAGTACAGATCTTTGTGAAATGGGAAAACTAAATCGTCAGCATGGTGGAAACTTGCGAATGCCATCGTTTTCAGAGATTAGTCATCATCATTTCCTTGAAAAGTTGCTTTGGATTGACAGGGGGCAAAAGGCCCTAATGTGCAAAATGCCCTAAGAGTTTATTTTTAGATACCACACTTGGAGAGAAGTTGGTAGAAGGTACAAAGTTAGGTAAAGGTCACGCTAAACCCATTTGAGATGAAAAGGTCTTCCAGAAATCCTTGTAAATCTTCATGTATTTGGGATGTCTCAGAATGGTGACTCTTGTGATTTAGATTTTCAGAAGTCTTTCTCATTCTACTTCTTGCATGATGTATGGCTGTGAAGTAGCCAGAAGTTCCTGTTGCTTTCAAGGAACTGAAGGCATCTATTTCTCAGTGAGAACCAGTTATTAAACATAGTAACTCAGTATTGGAAAAGATACTAAGGCCTTTTTAAAAACCATTCACTGCCATGGATGCAGAAGCCTTTGGAAAATCTGATTCTAATTTCTCTTCTTAATTGATTTAATTTTTTTTCCATGAAAGTTTGAATTGTGTTTTAATACTTGGAACAAAGATTCTTTCTGCTTGACTGAGTAAAATTAGTGCCCAGACTTCTTTTTTTTTTCTGCATAGACCTTTAAAAATGTATATTGTTAAAAAAAAGGCACATTATTGCAGCCACTGTGAAAGTAGTGAGATACTGTGAATTCCTTTTGGTCAGTAAGGGTGAATGTGTTGTCATTTGCATAACGGTTATTACCCAATAGACCAGAAATTGTTCTGGTCCACTGTCTAATCCTTATTTGTTTCTTCTATAAGTGTATTTTTGAGTTAATAGACCCTGCAGCTCCAAAGGACTTGTAGAGCATTGTGGAATCTTCTTCCTCTCTCAAGGACTGATGACCCAATAGGCTCTGCTGGCTCCCTCAGGGGTGTCAGAATAGCACTGTTAATCTGTGTTTGACAAGATGTCCACCAAAGGAGGCATGAAATTTAAGTGAAAAAAAAATGTGAAGGTCCAACAGACTGAGTTTATAAATTAAATAATTTAGGAGTGTAACTATTTCACTATTCCTTATTATGAAATGACTTATTCTTTTAGATTACATACAGGGAAGAAAGAAATAGGATTAAACAAATATGCACATCATTTACAAATGAAAAGGAGCATTTTCCAACTAATTCCATCATTGTTTCTCTAATCATGTAAGTCCAGAAATGACCAAAGAAGCCTTTTAATCAGCCTGCAATCTTCCTAAAATTTATGTGACTGTTCAATCTGTTTTATTGTCCAATTCCTCTTTGCCACATACATTTTGTGATGTGAGATACTTGTAGGAAGTTCATCCCTAATAGAATTAACAATGTAATGTTTGTATCTTCTAGCAAATGCAACCTTAGGTTGCTCAAGATAAAATGCCTAACAACCACAGTAAATAGGAAAATGAGGTAAAATTACTCTCTTTTCTTAATTTTCCAAGAAGCCTTTTCAAAGGTTTGGGAACATTTAGTGAGTAATGCATAGTTGAGACCTTTCATATCAAGTTTCAGCTAAAAATATATTATTATAGCTGACATATAAATCCTCGAAAAATAGATTTGTAATGGAAATGCCAGGGGACCCTTAACTATAATCATTCTTGTTAGTGTAAATGCCTAGAAATGGATACAGTTTTCATTAATCTCCTATTATGTGACACAAGTGACCAGTTACAGAGAAACCTATAATAATTCTAGTTAACTGGCTGCATTCAAAAATGCTGTTACAAGTACCCACCTCTGTGCACAGGCTCTGCAGAATGCTTCTGTGAGCTCAGGTCCCACATGAGCCTTGTTTTGAAGTCTTGAAATGTGTAAATGTGATGCTGATTTTTCCATGGAGGCTATTTCTGCATGGGTTTCACACAAGATTCGTGGGCACTTGAGTGACTTGAAATCAGTACAAGATGACTCTTAAAATGTCTCAGCCACTAAGTGTAAATGGGACAGGGTAATAATCTCCAAAATTGTTGTGTGCAGTTGGTGCTCCTCTGAAGTCAGTGGCTATTACTGGTGGTTTTAATTGGCTGGAAGGTCATAAAACCTTGCAGGCAGTTTTGATTGAAGGATATTTAAATTCAGCCAGTTAGTCCAGTCATAGGAAGGGTATACTTTTTTTACTCTTGGGTTTGTGCTGTAACCAAATGCATTGCTGAGGCAGCATTAAGAGGTTCATACGGTTCACACCAGGGCCAGACTTTGCCTGTTGTTAAATGGGAGACAACACTCATCAAATCTTTGGCGATGTTTTTTTACTTTCAGTTAAAGGAATAAAAATGAACCTTTTTTTAATCACAGAATCATCTTGGGTAAGCTAGATGGTAGTACAGAGTCTTAGAATTAAATTTTGATTAATTTATTAATTGTATTGATTTTTTTGAGAACACAGAGGTGTATGAACTTCTGATATGGCATATGGGAGTTTCAGATAGATATCTATTCCCCAATAATACGCTGGCTGGATAACAGTTTTGTTTATTCATGAAGGCAGCAACTATTTAGTAAAGATTGTCAATAAAATTTCAATCAAGATAACTGCTTTTGGATACATAAAGGACATGTTTTAATCAATGTCCCCATTGTTTTTATTAAGGAAGTATTTTGTATTTTATATAACTTTAATTACCCCTTGAGTTAAACTTTTTCAAAATGAAGGTGTGTATGTTTTTTTAAGTAATTCATATGAGCTGAAATGCAGTCATGGAGTTCTTTGCATTGCAGCTGGAGTGCAAACCTTTCCTCATCATACCTGACCTGTTTCTCTTCTGCTTGATCTTGTTCTTCCTGTTTGTTGTTCATTAATTTCTGCCAGTTTGGCCTGGCTCTGCAGTGCCTGTGTCTGCCTCTTCCCCTTGCATGTGTAACAAATCCCAGCTGTTCACATCCCTGGGTCTCATTTCATTCTGGCTGAAGGAATAAATGGCTTGAGCATCATGGGTTCAGCAGGTGTAAGCATGTTTACAAACAGAAACAGTACAGTAGAATTTGTAGTGTGTAAATGTCTGACCATCAGCAGCTGATTTTGAGGTGTGTAAATGTCTGACCATCAGCAGCTGAGTTTGAGGTGTGTAAATGTCTGACCATCAGCAGTGGAGTTTGAGGTGTGTAAATGTCTGACCATCAGCAGTGGAGTTTGAGGTGTGTAAATGTCTGACCATCAGCAGCTGAGTTTGAGGTGTGTAAATGTCTGACCATCAGCAGCTGAGTTTGAGGTGTGTAAATGTCTGACCATCAGCCTTGATCTGTCTGGCACTGCCCTCGGATCGGGGCTCTGACTGCAGCAACAAAGAGAGCCCAAGTGCCTTCCGAAGGAGAAGCAAGAGTTCTGGATGTTCTGTCCTCACATCCTCGATCTTGAGGACATGCACCCAGCAGACAGAAGCCTATGTTAGAGGTTAGGCTTGTAAATGTTCTGCTGAACTGTGTCCTTTCCATCATCCTGGTCTCATTTGGGAGGTGGATGTGGGGGGAGCTTTCCAATGTCACCATTGGCAATGTCACAAACAGGATTATGTCTGGAGTTGTAAGTGGCAGATGAGACAACCATCAAGACAGAAAATCTGTTTTCCAGCAAATATTCCAAGTGATAAAGAACCAGAGGAGAAAAAGATAGAATGTGATATATAGGCAGAATTGTTTCTATGCAGAATATTTTTTCCAAATTTCCCTGGAGGGATCCGCTGTTCTCTGAACATCCAAGAAGTTCGTTGTGCTTCTGATCAGCTTCCCACGCATTCTCACCCACACTACTTTGCTGTGTCATCTTAATGTCATTTTTAAATACTAACAAAAGCATTTTGTTTATAATGCAGAAATAAAAATCTTGAGAGGGGAAAGAATGCCTTTTGTATGTTATTTTAGTAGATCAAAGCTGACTCATGAGTAGCAAATATGAAGTAATTAATGTATTTAAAAGCCACAATTCCTGAATTGTGAAGTTGTTTAAGTGTTCTGATTATAGTCATCAGATTCCATAGACTTTTAAAAATATGATTAGTATTATTTTTAGGAAGTTTACCTTCCTGCAGAGTATTACATTTAGAATATAGAGCAGTATAACAATTTGTAAGGCTAGATACAATTGGTGTTTTAAATAATCATCTGTGCTAAATTGACCAGTGGCCAGGCCAAGTGGGAAGATAGAAAAATAATATTTCTCTGGGGAAAAAAAAGCACTATCATTTAATCTGGTTGGTATGGGAAGTTTTAAACAACCTTTTTTATTTACTGCTATTGTGATGGCCTGAATTTCCTAGAAACACAGAAACATCACTGCCGCCATTGCAGGCAAGCTGTCATGCAAGTTTTCTTTTGTGCCAAAACTAAAAATTTTCAAAATTAATAAACTTACACCGTGTAGAACGTTGGAAGTGCAAGGTGAAAAAATTATTTCTTGAGTGGTCAGTAAAACTCGAAACAGTTTCTTCTGGGAAAAAGGGAGGAAGGTGTTGGTTTTGGAGTGAGGGATTTATCTTGGTGACCCAATTGTAACAAATGGCTCAAAGAAAAGAAAACTAATCCAGTTGCACATGGGCTCACCAGTAATATATGAACAGCAATGGAATAAAAAATATTTGTATTAACTAAATCACATATTATCAGTAGAACTACTTAAATTAAGATTTAATTCAGTTTTTGTAGAAGCTGTCTTCGGCTTTTAACTTTTGCTTGGTCGTACTCTGGGTTTCGTCATGTATCAATAAGAGCTTCCAAACTGTGGGTTATGAAATGCTGCAGTTTGTTTTATTTTGCAGTAGCAGCCACCAAGCCCCGGTAATGACCCCCTTGTAAAAATGACAAAGATCTTTTGCTTGAAGCAGGAACTGCAATTTTTTGTCTCAAGTGGGAACCAACAATCCAGCTCCCATGCTATCCCCAAAAGATTAATTTTTAAGTGTGCCTAAAAGCTTCTACAAAAAGGAAGAGAAACGTTGTGTGGCTGTCACTAAATGCAGTATGTTATGATAAACTTTTTTTCTGAAGCTCACTGGTGAGAAAAGTGTTTCTAGAAGCAGTGGTAGTGCAGATTTGCAAACTTTCCACTGTGGAAACATCTCCCTCTAGAGAGGCCAAGTTTTATCTCGCTTGGGTTTTGTTTTTGTATATAAAAGCAAACAAACCAAAACAACGAGTTCAGGAAAAAAACCCCTACACTTATTTTTCAGTAACCTTAGAACACAGGTAAGTCTGCAACTTACAGCGGTAAAATGGCTGGAGTTGTGTATTTCTATGGGCAGAATTTTATTGGGGTGTGTTAGATTCATTGTCTCTGTATGTGTAGCTGTACTGATATTAAGAGATGAACTGTTGTAAAAAGCAATGGTGTGGTAGAGAAATAAGGTTTTAATTCCTCCTGTCTGAAGACCTCAAAGGTAATTTTTTTATCAATTTGAGCATATACTAAACATTGGAACTCTCTTTAGTTAGACCAATGTTATGGTAATTTGTTGTTTCTCAGTTTCAAGTGCATCCATTTCCAATTTCATGTACTAAATTACTGGTTGAGTTGACCTTCTACAGCTGGCCAAGGTGGGAGAGGGCAGAGGGTGAGTTTGTGTTTACTTTCGATTTACCCTTATGTCTCCTTAGAAGAAAGAACTGGAGAGAGAATGAAGCTATTTGACTGCTTTAATTGTGAATGGGCATTAGCTGTAATGTCTCAGCTTTTATTAATATATGATGACAATCATTGCTTCTCATTATCTTAACATATGATAAAAACTTTTAAAATCTTGGGAAAATACGTGGGTTTCAGAAAGGCCTCTCCATCCTTCCAAACTGCTACCAATCCTATTTTACAGAATTGTTTGTTTTAGCAAGTTTATTAGACTTCTAGCAGACTTTTCTCTAATGGTGGAACTTCACTATCCCTCGTGCCTGAGTTTCCAAGATGCTACTTAGATATTTTTAAGTGCAATGGAACAATGGTGCTGTTCCCTCTGTTACCTCTGTGCACCCCAACACAGGATTTTGCACAATTGGCTACATTATCAACAAGACTTCAATTTCACAGTTGCAGACCTTAAAATGTGGTTTGTTAGTGATCTTAGAAAGTTTTCCCATCCTTCAGCACCCTTTTAAAATTATAGATTGCTAATTCACAGCTGGAATTCACATAGATCTTTGTTCACAAAGGTAAGAACAGTTGCCACATTGCTTCTGTCTCAAACAAAGTCTTCACCAGCAGAAGAGAATTGCTATGTTGGGCTATTTGCCCTCATGTTTTCTAAATATAACTCAACAGCAGTCTGGTTCCTGAAGCCATCTGCATTAATACATCTAGAGAAAACAAAATATCATATTAGTCACTTATTTTTTAAGTGAGCAAAACCTGGCAAAAAGGAAAATAATTTCATAAGGAAATACCCTTTTAAGCAAAGACAGAATTATTAATGTGCTACAGCAAAGAGGTTTTGTAATACTAGTGATCGTGCTTGTCTCCTCTGTTTACAGCACCCAACTGTGGAAGTACTTCCAAATATTTTTTAAAGACCTAGTTTTGAGAGAGAAGTAATTATTCACCTTCCTCTGAGATTTTCACTTCTCCTTTTTTCAGCCTAAAGCATTGTGTAATAGAAAAAAGGTAATGATTTCTCTGAAGGAGAACCAGAGTAGCAGAAGGGAGGTGGTTTTAAGTGAACGGGTGGAACTCAGCTAAGCCAATTGTTCCAGCATATCAGCAGTATCAGTTTTCCAAAATCACTTTTTTTATGACAAAAGTCCTTTAATTGGACACAAGGAAAATAAAATAACCAGTATTTTTGCTTGTAATGAGAAATCATAATCAAACTTTTCTCATTGTTCAGACCTGCAAAGATACTCACGTGTGGGCAGCCATTTAAAAGCAGCATTCTTTTAGTTACCATCGCTCAGATTTTATAGGTTGCTATTCAGTATTCCTCTCTTCTACTGAGAAAGGTTATGTTGTCATTACATTGCAAACCAAAATTCTGGACTGCAGTTCTCCCAGGAATTTATGTGCCTGACAGTGACACACAAAATCCTCAGGATGATCTCTTTGGCTGGTGCTCCACTGCTGTTGTTACTGCGCATTCCTTTATTGCTATAAAGTGACGGTTTTTTCCTGTTTGATTTTTGGGTCCATCTTACCTGTACTCTTTCTTTTCTAAATTAAGTTGTGGTAAGAGCAGCAGGTGATTCATGGTTAAGGATGGGAGGAAGTTCTGATTTTCTTTCTTTAGGTGTTTTTTTGAATTTGTGAGGGTTTTTTGTTTTGTTTTGCATTTGGGTTTGGGGGTTTGTTTTTTTGTTACTCATTGGTTTTGAGGTTTTTTTCTAACCCACATATTTTTTGGGAGGTAATTGTGTCTATAATAATAGGAACCATTTCCTCATGATGCTACCATGAGTACCAGCTGCAGATAAATACTGCCTTTTCCATTTATGACCCTTCTAATGCACCCGTCTATCTTTTCCATGTAGATAAAGTTTCATTTCATTTTTATCAGCTGCATATTGTCTATGCTTTCCCTTTTCCTCTTGTATCTTCATACTCTCCTTTAGCAAGATGTCGGTATGTACCTAGAGAAGGAAACATGGCTGGAATACAGCATACAGTTCTCTGGGCTGAAAAAATAATCTGTGAAGGGCAATTTTAGTGCCTTATCTGCTGGAGCATCTGGACACTGCTCTGGGGTTCCTCTCAGTTCTGTTAAAAAAAAAATTCCTCAGATTATAGGAGCTGAACCCCAGTTTCCTTTAACTGCATTCCTGCTTTAAATGCTGTGGAGCTTGGAAGGCAAATGGAGTGAGTGGTCTAGTTAACATTAAATGGCTAATAATGAGCTTGTGTCCTGGTGCTAGGCTGTCTGTAGCACAGAGGGAATCAGTCATGTAGTGCATGTTTCGGTAACTTAAAAGCAGTGATGGCGGCACTTTAGTTAGAGGCTGCTCCGAATGCTCCACAGTCTCGCAGAAGGGATGATGTACTAAATACCACCAGCACGGAATTGCTTGTTAACAGTTTCCCCAGGTACTGTTAGCCCCTTTTTCTTAACAGCTGGGTTCAACTTTTCCCTTAACACTTTCCAAAGCTCTCTTGCTGAATGAAAACAGTGTGAGGAAAAAAAAAGGGAGGATAAGAGCATTAGGAAAGAACGTGAAAAACACTTCTGTATTACTGTGACTATCCAGTGCTTTGAGAATTTTAATGGAATACCCATTCATACTGCCTGTAAGAAAGCAAATCCAGCAGCAGGGATGTGAGAACATCTGGAGTGCAAGCCAAGTATCTAGGTCAGCAAATGACAGTTAAGTTATTGCTTTTAAATGGTGCAAGTTAAGGATAGACAGTGGTTGAGCCTTAGTTCTGCAGGATTATCTTAAAGTCGTACTTTTTTGTTGTTGTTCAGTGATTTAATTTATCTTTCAAGTTGCTGGGAGAACATAATTTTCAGCTTCAGCAGCTTTCCACATGCCATTATTCTATGGCCAAGGTAATTTTATTGATCTTGTTATTAATGTGGATCAGAAAGTGTGATTGCAACTGACTTTGTCACAGGAGAGCAACATGTCTTGAGAGACACTTGCCATGAAGAATAATGTGCCTTTGATGTCTGCATGCTGTTTCTCCAAAGAGGAGAGCTTTTATTTATATTTTCATAGAGCTCTAAATATGAGATGTTTAAATCCTGTGACACAGACTTTTTCTTTAGTGCAGCCTGGGGTTATTCTCATGCTGGTAGAGGGCAAGTCAGAGTGCCCTCGAAGATGTGTTATGTGTCTGGGACTGCTTTATTTTATGTGTAAGTATATTAGGCTGTATGAAAAATGGTGATGTGGATGGGGAATTCAGTCGAGTAATAATGGACATGTAAAAGTAGTTTGAGCAATATGTCAGTCTTTTGCTATCAATATTCTACAGTCATACAGTGCCATGTTATTTTTAGCAGATTGTTTGGAGTTAATGTTCTTTTAAAAATTGAAATGAATATGTGTAAAACAAGCGTAGTTGCCTGCAGTAGAATCTTCCCTGCTCTTCTTTAAATATATTGAAAAGTACATTGCTCTTACCTTAGTCTTATCGTACAAATAGAAAAAACCGATGCGCCTTTAAAATAATTCCAGTTTGGGTTTGAGGGCACTTGAATCATACACACACACACCATAAGCAGCCTTTAGAGTCATTACATTCTGATGGAGAAAGAATATATGCAGAAGCATAGATAAGAAAATTGGAAATGCAAAATTTAACTCAGAACTGTGCACTGTAGCTCTCCTCACATTGGGGAGTACCTTATTTTCTGTAAAATTTTATTTATCAGTAGGCATTTTCAGAAGTAAGCATCAAATTCTGTTTTCAAGGTTCAACATGTATGCCTTAGTCCTGTCTTACACATTAATAATCCATAGCATTTTCACTGAGCTGAGGAATGTGTTTGAATATTTTCTGCCCCAGCTGATTATCTCTGTTAACTGCAATGTGAAAAAGATGGCATAGCTTTGCGTGTCTGTGTGTGTCTTACGCTGGGTAGAAAGCAGTGCAGGAAATAAGTCAGCAGTGGGGCTGTTCTCTGCTTACCTAAAACACAGCTCATTCTTTATGCATTCCTAAATTATTGGAATGAAGCCTCTTGAAAAATCTTTTATTATTTTTTCTAACAGAAAATAAGGAAGAAGAAAAAAAGAGGGAATGCATAAACAAGCTAAAATTAGTAAGCAGCTAATGGCCTGCTTGTTGTTCAGGGCAGTGTGCAGCTGACAAGTGATGTGCTCACACACTGCAGCCAATTCCCATTAAAAGTCCATACAAGGTTGAAGCAATCTGCAACTTCTCAAGGGAGAGCACAGGTGACCAGAGACAGCACCTGAGGGGATGAAGCTGTGTCAGGGGAGGTGTGTCTTGGATATCAGGAAAAGGCTCTTCCCCCAGAGGGTGTTTGGGCACTGAACAGCTCCCCAGGGCAGTGGTCACAGCACCAATCCTGACAGAGCTCAAGGAGTGTTTGGGCAGTGCTCTCAGGCACACGGTGTGACTCTTGGGGCTGTTCTGTGCAGGGCTAGGAGTGAGACTTCGATCTTTGTGGGTCTCTTCTGATTCAGAATATTCTGTGATTCTGTAAAGGACATACTTGGCTTATGTATTGTGAAAACCTCAGTAAAACATACATAACATAATCTCCAGAACCTCTTCCAGAGCTTTAGAGTTGACACATAATTCCAGATTTATACTCCTGATGATATTGTCGTTTTTACTGAGAACGGACTTGTTTTGATCAATGTGTGCTTTAAGCTCTGTGGGGTTTTTCTTCAGGGACCAAGAGCTGTGTGGCATCCTTATGGCATGTGCTGGAGCTGCTGGGAATTTGACTTTCTGGGCTCCCCAGGAATTACTCTTATCTCTCAAATCTGAGCTGGAGATTGAGAGTAATGAGGAAAGACAGAAGCTGTACTGTGTTAGAAAGCTTCACCTCTGTTTTTGGGCACGCAATGCAATTAAAAATCACTGTCATTTCAGAGGACCTTAATTATGTGAAAAAGCATGGTTCAAGAAAGCTTCAATATCTCAGTAATTGACTTTGGATTTAAAGTTTAAAAAAAATATATATTTATAATTGAAGTGACTCACATAAAACCACCAGGCTCTTAGTAATGGCTGGTTCCTCTAGACTACAGCTGCATGCCTTAATCCCCTCCTCAGCATCAGTGTGGACTGGTTCCATTCTATAAATAGTCCTCATGATAGAAAATTTTGTCTTTATTTCCACACTTCATTTGCATAATATCTCAGTGGAAATGTTTTCAGTTGAGATAAGAATGAAAACATTGGAGTCCAAAAACTATGCAATACTCATTTTAGAGCAGCAGCCATTATCTTTCATGTCAATCGTCAGTTTTTCTTAGCTGATGTTTAGTAGTCAGAAAAGTGCTTTGTTTCTTAATTCTGCTTTTAATTTTTATGACAGGAAGTCAAGTGAACCAAGAGATAAAGAAGTGAATGAAGTTTAACAAAATAAACTCAAATTAGTGACATGATTTTGTTGCTGTGAGCAATGTATAACTGATTCATGATGTGATGAGAGTAAGGAGAGAGATCTCAGTTTTCAGTTTGCAATCTCTATGTATTAATAATTGATCTTACTGACCAAGTCAACTGTGTTACCTTTCTGTCCTCATATTTGATTTTATCTGGACATTTTGGAGATGAGGATTTTTTTCAGCGTTGAGTGTGGAGCTGCTCCCTTTTTGGGAAATTCCACCTTTTCCTCTCTAGTCATGTGTTTGGTTTATAAATTGGGAGGTATATATAGGAAGAATTAAGTCCTAAGCAAGGTTCAGGTTCTTCATTTGCTCTTGCTAACCCTTCGCTAACCTGTGTGAAAAACAAAGGGTTGGATTTTGCTTTGAGCTTCTGACATACTCTTCTTCTGAAAGTCACCTGCCTGTGCTCCCCACCCTTCTGCGTGGGCTTGGGAGCTGACAGCTGCCACCCCCTGTTGGCAGGGAATTCGCTTTCCAGAATATTCCCCATTTCTTACTCATGGCTTCTCATACCTTTGTGTAGAGACATCCTTCAGGATTTCCTGGCGGAAAATGAGAGCTGTGGTTTCACGAGCACACGTCTTTTCAAGTTTCTTAGAAGCAGGAGAGTTGTGACACAGGATCTGTGTGTCAGGACCACACAGAGTCTGAGGGTTCTTCTTTTGAAGTGCGTTGTCATCTACCTGCCATGTTCTGAACCTTGTTGCATAAAACACACATTGAGACAGAAGATAAAATGTTGATTTTAAAATGTAGAATATCTCTACTTTCTGCTGAGGGAAACAGTAATTTCTGGAGCATTCTGTGGTGCATATAATTGCACATGTTCCTGTTGGTGGGTTTTCATTTTAATCCGAGAGCACTACGTTAAGAAAGAAGTCATCTGGGCAATGCTGAAAAGTGCAAAATGCCACCAAGGAGGTTTGTTTAGAGAACTGACTCGAATGAGGGACTGAGACCTCTTTCAGAAGGTACATCTAGGTACTTAACTGAGGACCAGGACACGAGGAAGCCAAGCAGGTGGCCTGTGGGGTGTCAGCCAGAACTGATGACTCTGTGCAGTGGGAAAAGCTGTGTGTAATTGAAAAGCACAGCATTTTTGGTTTTTGAGGTCAAAGTCTGTGAAGATGCAGCTTTGGCAACTTGGAACAGTTGAATGGTATAATAGTTAACTGAGATTTTGAGGCATAGACCGTTCTTTTGTTATGTATTTGGCCCAGTCTAGGCCTACTGGGGCTTCAGCTTGCTGTGAGAGTTTTCGAGTGCTATCCGCAAGCAATAGCACTTGTGCAGTAATATTTGTGCAGTAACATTTGTGCAGTTACTGCTGTCACACTAAGAATCTGAGGCAAGTGGACTTTGGGAAAAGGCATGGCTCTCAAATTGTATGGATAAAGCAGCTGATTACGGGCAGATTTATTTTCAGAGCTATTATTACATATCACAATTTAATCTGTAATACTGAGGCGGTGAAATGGACACTGAAACGTTCCGATACAGTCATTAGCAAAAGCAGCAGGGATGCAAAGAGGCATTACCTTACTGGAAGGTAGGATGTAAGGAATGTAAGTCACCTTGCTGTAAGATTCCCAGGGACTGTATGGAAATAAGCGGACCTGTATAGGGAGGCACTTCAGTAGTGGTAAAACAGGAAAAGACAGCTTGAACAAGAAAAAAGAAGATATTTAATGGAGTCTTTTGGTTAAGAGGTGAAGAATTATTATGGAGGAAGAAAGGAGTAATTTTTCACAGTTCGTGAAGTAGTGGAAGAACACAACTGCGTGCAATTTGTGTTAAAAAAATTGTCACCTTAATGATGTCACCCAAGTGAAATCAATGACAGGAGATTTATAAAAGCATAACTACTATTCATTTTCACTCCCTTAAAGTCTGTAATAGCTTCTATTTCACTGTTGTTTTTATGTTTTGGATGCATGGAAGTAATTTTTTTTGCCTAGCCCAAAGCTGAGTAGTTTGGCAGTGTTTGCTCTGGTCTGTCCTTATTTGCTGAGAAAGTGATACATTTTTGTGCAACTATTTACGTTCTTCCCACTGTAATATTCTTTGTTGTTTCATGCTGAATCTTCAGGCAAAGTTACTGCTTGTCTGGAGGAACACTGAGGTTACAAATTTTAGAGGAATCAATATGCTTATTCTGTGCTTTCAGAGGTATTAAAAAGCATTGAATACCAGCAGTTAAAACCCCAAAGCCTCAGATAAAAGTAAATGAATTTTTCACCTTAGTAGCAATAAAGATACTGGCCTTTTTTTGCTTTTATTTCCCTCCTTTCTGCATCATCCTCCCTTCCTCATTCAACAAGGTGAGAAACTCATCATCACTTTTACCTGCATCTCTGAGAATGATCTATGGCAGAAATAATTCAGCTGGGAAAATCCATTCCATTCAGAATGCTATTAAAACTTTGCTTTAAAGCAGAGTAATTTATGTCCTAAATGCCATGAGTTGGCTTTTGGGAGGTCTTGCTTATAGGGCTGGAGATTCAGGAAGACAAATATCCTGTCAAGCCAAAGCAGCACTCATTAGCCAAAAAGAATGGTCAAGATAGAGAGGTCTGGACTCAAAAGCTACTCGAGCACCATTTTTAAGGGGCTTGGGGTTTGGGTTTGGTTTTTTTGTTGGTTTTGGTTGTTTGGTTGGGTTTTTTTGGTGGTTTTTTTGGTTGGTTGGTTGGTTTTGGTTTTTTGGGGGGTTTTTTGGTTTTTTGTTTGTTTTGTTTTTTGGTTGGTTTTTTTTTTGTTTGTTTTTCAGTTTACTTCTGAGAGCATTTTAGTTAGGTTAACTACGGTAAAAATTAGGTGATTGGAGAGTTGTTTAGCTTCAAGGCAGTGTCTGTGTGAGCATCTGGTTTTGGGAAGAACAGAAACGTTATTCAGAGATTTGCATCTTCCTGCAAGGCTTCTGTTAGAAGGAGACATTAACTCAAAGACTATTACTTTAACAGGTAAGAGACTTTTTGATTGCTATTTTTCTGTAAATACTTGTCTCAGAATTTGATTTGGCTTTGCATTGCTGAAGAGATAACTTCCTTTCAAATACTGCTTTTAAGGATGTTACAAAAATAATTGACATTTTATGAATTACTAGGAACACTACAGGGCACTTCCCTGTTCACCTCTGTAGGTTCTCAGTGACCAAATTGTCATGTATATGCTGTACACCAATTTCACACCCAGTTTGAAGCAGGAAGGATCTGAGCTGTTTTATGCACTCTGAAAAACACATCTGTATGGTGGGGGAATGATCTGAAATGGGCAGAAGAAAAGAGAGAAATGTCTGTAAGAGCAATTTTAGCAGAGGGAAGACATTTGAGGTGGTGCTACTGCAGCCCCTGTGTTAAGGGTTTTTCTGGCCCATCATCCTGCTCTGTTTTACTATGATAAGTTCATTGGCATTGAGTTTAAGATTAAAGGAGTCTATTTATGACTACATAAATGTGGTCACCAGTTTCTTTCATAGCTGCTTTTCCGACGGTTTTTTCCAATTTGATATGTGGTAATCCCCAAGTTTGTCCACTTGGATTTTTCCATAATACCTCATTAATATGTATCGCCATGTTTTGAAACGAAAACTTGATATTGTCTCTGCACCCTTTGTGACTATTATATTGCTAATATTATGGGATTTCTTTCTGTAGTATACCAGTAATACCACTTAAACATTTCTGCAGCAGTGGCAGGTTTTAAGTTGTTCTTTTCATAAGTTCTTTGGACTTTTAAAAGTACATGAGACAGAAAAATGAAAAAAAGGTGTTATGTTGCATTTTTAGAAAAATGAGCAAGTTCTATTCTCATCAAACTCTCTTCTTATCAATAGAAATATGAGTAAGAAAATAATTTTGGTAAGCTTTGCCTTAATTGTAGTCGTGCAGTGGTAACATTATTGTAGGTCTCTGAACAAAAGAATTTTCTTTGGCTCTCAATATTCATGCATTTAATATCAGCAAATGTTTCTATCTGTTCTGGCATTATATGCACAATGATTTTTTTAAAAAAGAGACAGACCTGAAAGGAAAAGTGTATTTTATGGATAGATTATGCTCTGAACCATCTGAAATGGTTTGGTAAAAACCATAGGAGGTGTTTTTTGCACTTATTAGCATCTCTTTTAGCTCTGACATTAGTAATGCAGTATTTATCTGAAGACAGGTCAGCTTTTTATGAGGCAAAAATTACCAAGAAAAATTGCATGTAATGTTCTGGAAACAAAAAAAGACAGACAATGGTTTTGCAATTGAAAAGAGATGTTACCAGCTGTTTTATAGATTAGTCACTGGGGATTTAATGTGAGATAATTAACTTTACCTTACATGAGGTAAATTATGCTTTTAGTCTTTGGATGCTACTAATGAAAAGCCCTTTAGGAACACATAGAATGAACTGTAGGATCAATTTTTAAGTCTGTCTGGTGTTGTTTACTTTAGCTGCCACATTACCTTATGCCACAGGGAGTATAGAGAAGGAAATAACCATCCTTTATTGAGACAAGAAAAACAACAAACATGCAGCACATGCAATTTTAGTTTACCTCCAGAGTGGTGTCTGCTGAGATAAATTTAAGTATTGATAGATTTCTGGTCAAATTCTAGCAAATTTTGGCACGTTGAGGTCTTCTAATAATGTATTTAAGACACTTCCCCTAGCAGGAAAATATAGTGAACTTACAGAATGTCTTAACTGGTTTGTTCCTGATCACAAAAGAAGTTTGTAGAAGGCAGAGGAACTGAGGTTAAATGCCCAAATCACTGGATGCACATTAGACCATAAAATGAGATCTGCATGAAAGGAGAAGAGGGTAAAAATGCCCTGGGCCTAGCCTGCTCTCCCAGATTAAAAATGAAAGAAAAATTAAACATTATCAAAGCTGTATGCTTTGGAGGTCCTTGAGAGCACCATTTTAAGCTTTTATGTCACATTGCCTTCAGAGTCATACAATTTCCTGGTCTGAACTGGATGGGTGCTGATGACATAAGTTGCCTCTGAATTACTGATTAATATGGATGATTTTACCTGTGACAAATTCAGTCCTTTCACTTATTGTGTGAGCTCCCTGAGAAATTACTCATACTTCAAATATAAAAAAGAAAAAAGTAATGCAATAAAAAGAGTTCAGCACAATATAATGGAGCTTGAAGTTCCTAATAGGAAGAATTTAAGCTGCACAGTAACATGTAATTCTAAACATGAAATCTATGGCAGTTAATTAGAGGTGGCTGGATGACAATTGCACCAACAAAATGAATTACTGGAAGCAAGCTTATAAAAATCAACACTTCCATGAAGTTTACAATGTAGGACTCTTCTATCAGTTGCTGAAGTGAACGTGATTATCATTAGAACAGTCTTGTTTCTCCTTCCCCTGATTGTCTGTATATGTGTTTTGCTGTGAATATGCATGTGTTTTAAGCTCCTAAATTTCAAGATATTTTTAGCTGTTAAAATGTGAAACAGATCTTTTGTGCCTTTGTTCTCAAGTGCCTGGTGTCTGAGTTATAGGCAAGTGTAATTTTTTCTATATTCAGCTGGACCACAGGGGAATCCTTGCTTTAATTAGTAAATTGCTTTTCAGTTATGTTTTTACACAGCCAACCATGGTTGAGTTTGCATTGCACTGTGGTGCTTTTCCACTCTGTCAAGTCTGTGGTAGGGCTGTGGCTCCCCAGCTGTGAGGGAGGAAGAGCAGCCAGGTGGCAGTTCTTGCTGAAACCTGGAGGTGCTTATTCAAAAGTGAAGCACCAGGCTGTGAGCTGGTGCCCAGAAAGGCTCAGGTTCTTCAGCTCGCAGCTCCTGTGACACTGCTGAGCCTCTTGGCCATGGTGTGTGTCACAAGAGATGCTCCTGCCCCTCATTTGTGCACCAGGAGACCTTCCCCAGCAGTGCTTTGTGCAAGGAGAGCCAAGGTGCCACTGCTGTCACTGACATCTTGTCCCATGTGGCTCTGGAGTCCCTGATGGGTTTCCATTTCCATATCGAGAGTCTTTTGAACTGTCATTAAAAATGGAGGAAGGACTTTTTTCTTCAGCAGCACCACCCAGCAGTCGCTCTCTCTCCCTGTTTGCCGTGCTCTGTTTGTTTTGGGATGGCTCTGGGTGAGCCAACAGCGCTGCAGTGGTTCTCTGTACCCACTGCTGTCCTGTGGTCTGAGTAAGATCCATGGGCAGGCACCAGGGCGCTCTCCAACAAGCCCTGCTGTCGTAGTTCTCTCTTCCTTTGCACTTCCCCACAGGCTATCCCAAAATCTCCAGCCACCTAATGAAAATGGAAAACCTTTCTGAAGGTACAGCCAGCTCATGGACATGTGAATCTTTGCTCTGACCATCTGCTTTGCGCTCAGGTGAAGAAGGGCTGCAGGGCCTTCTCAAGGAGTTGCTTGTTCATCTTGGTGTAGAAATTCAACAAACGCACATTTCTAAAGTAATGATAAAGTTGTGCTTTTGAGACTGAACACATCTGAGTTATGACTGCATGGAGGCCCCTCCTGTGCTGGAGTGAGGCATGAATGACGACTTGAAGGCAAGAGCAATCTCCTTTCTTTGGATGTGTGAAATCTTGGAAATATGATGCCCACATGCCCTCCGTGCCCTCTTTTTGGCATCCAGAACACCTCATTTGGAAGACTGAAAGGACGCCAACCCTTTATGCTGCTGGTATAAAACACATCCAAGTTTTGATGTGCTAGGAAATGGTTGTGATCCCCAGTAGAGGAGAGTGTACCTCTCCTGTAAGGTTAAATATGTCTCCATTTTGCTTCTGGCCGTTCTGCTAAGCTGTACTGTAAGGTAGGGCAAGTCTTAGTTTCTCTATAAAAATATAAATAAAAATATGGCCATAAAAATATAAATCTAATGTTATTTAAGACTTGGCTGAGGTTGATGTGCTTGGATTAAAGGTTGCAAATGCTGCAGGGTTCTGTAGGGGGTCAATTCAAATACCGAAAGTTCAGAGCAGCACATTTGAGCAACTGTTGCTCTGTCACAATAGCAAGTTTCAGATCAAATGATTGAATCAACGTGCCCTATTCAGTATAGGAGAAATGCCATTTGTAGTAGAATATTATCATTGGATTAATGTCCCTTGCTTTGCAAATGGCTTAACTGTGCCTTGGCATTTAATAGCAGCAGGAGACCATTATCCTCTAACAATGCACTGTTTCGTTGACATTATCTCTTGAGTAACACATATTGCAGAAAGAAATTGTCCAGGTGTGTGTCCTTCTATACAGAACACAAAGTGTTCATGGTACATCGTGCAGCTGATTCCTGTTGGTCTCCTTTTTCCCTTCATTGAGATGGGTTTGTGAACAGGGACGCGTCTTGGTGTTTCATTGAGAAAACATTTAAGATTTTCTTAAGGTATGAACAAATGAAGAAGGAAAATATTTTTTATGATGCTTTTAGAGACCTGTTGGGGCATCTTAAAGCTTTAATTAGGAAACCATGCAACTAACCTTTTACTTTTTTGAAAGGTGGATTATGATATGTGGTTGTCTGGTTCTGTTGGTCCTTTTTTCTTGGTGAAGTTTTGGATTTATTTTGGACTTCAGCCTTGGTAACAGCCAGGCTTTTGGCAGAGATGTCATTCCTCACTGCATCAGGTCCTGAATTATGCCATGTGTTATGATACCAGCCTTCCACTTTCTGCAGTAATTTTCTTGCCTATTTATTTCTCTCTTTCACCATACTTCAAGTGATTGGTGCAAAATCATCTACTAGATTTGGAAATTTAAAAAAAAAAAAAAAGGAATAAACTGCTCAGCCTGTTCTATGGCTGAAATTGTATTTGTATCTGGAGATCTCTGTAGCATGACCTATATTCTCAAACCCCACAATTTGTGCTCATCTATTCCTGTACTTGCCTCATTGCGATTTTTCTTCCTTGAATGTGCAAATACGTGGTTTATTTTTGTGGAATGAATATCATTAATGTCCTCTCACTATTGGGTTTTTCCCACGTGTGAGGTACCGTTAGTTAGTTGCAGATAACTTTGCTTGGCACAACAGAATTACATCTTAAAAGAACAGCCATACAGAACGTGGAGGGTAAATCTGAAATACAGACAGTAAAATCCGTATGTGAAAGATTTGAAACAGTCTGTCAATTGGAGGTATCAAAGTGATTTCTGAAAGCTTAATTATGTCCATGTTTAGGCTTATTCATGTGTGACGATGGCGCCTCTTGCTTTTAGGTGTGATGTTTGGTTCTTTTTCATCAGACACATAACAGGGTGGGGGTTTTAGGTGTTTTAACTGAAATTTTGAAACTTGCTGCTTAAGTTGCTTTGGATTGTTGCTGGATTCCAGACTTTATTCTATGCTGTAGTCTGGACATTTTCTCAATTTTCTCATGCTGGTTTTGCCTATGTAATGTGGGGTATTGTGATCTAGGTTTCAATAACCTGTTCAGTTAGTTAGACTAAGATACAGTAAATGAAATCCCATTTTATGGGAAGAGAGAGAAAAGAACAAGAGATTACGTAGGCAAATGGATCATTGCAAGAACAAATAAAAATCAAAATGTGAACAACTAATTAAAATGAATGCATAGAAACATCCAAACATGTGTGGAGAAATTGCTTAATATCCTTGAACCCCTCTAGGCAAAAAACTAAACTGACTCATGGTTAATTTCCCTAGGTATTAAAAGTATCCATTACAGTTGCTTTGCCACAAGAAAAGTTCAGCTTTTATTTGACATATGTGCTTCACTTAGATATTTTCAATGCATAATAATGTTACTCTTGATCTACAACAGTAGATAGAAAATGCTGTCTTGCAGAGCCAGAAATTCATAAAATTTGGATGCTTTTACAGACAAGTAATTTGCTGTTAGACATGTGTATCTAGAGGTTTCTTTTCCACACTTGAAAAGACTTTCTGGCTCTCTAAGTATATCACAATTTGGGCACTTAATATTGCATTTTTTTAAACTTCTGGGAGCTTGAGTCTGGCTGTTGTGTAACTGTGGTGCATTATGGTGTTTAGGTTCTGCTATTGTTTTCTTTGATACCAAAGCCTGCATTAAACAAAACAGACTGAAGAGTTATTGTACATTAGCCCAGACCACTACAGAAAAGAGGGCAAGACCTTTTTTTTTTTCCCCCTTGGTGTCATTACTATTAGAGTAACTTAACCTCTGAGAGGTTAAGTTTTACTATATTGATAAGGTGACTGTATGCAATATATTGGCAGAGTAAAAAATGGGAAAAAACTGGAAGCAGCTGCCAGGTGACCCTGCTGCTGTAATTGGTGTGTTGGACCAAGTGTGCAGTAATGGGGAGCAAGAGCAGAACCAAAGCTCCCCTGCTCAAATAGACCTTCTGCCTATTTGCTGCAGAATCTTGCAAATTTTTATTGGGGTTGTACATTTCTAGAGGAGATGTTAAAATATCTGTGGTCAAAGTAGCAGTGCAGAGTTTCTGATTACCATATAAAAAAGAAATAATTAATAATTGTTTATGCAACACTTCCTTCTAGTTTTTAAACCAAAGCAAAACTTGAGCATCTGATTGAAATAAAATGGTGACAGCAATTTTCATTTTGTCATTTATATTCTGTCTTCAGACAACACTGAAGAGCAAATTGGTCCTATTGTATTGTCAGTAATCAATTTAAATGGCCAGTGGGGAAGAGGAAGCCCAATATGTAGATCTTCTAAAAGATTTTATTAACAGTTAGTAGAGGTTAGGGACTAATTTATTGAAATTCTCAATGAACCCTTGCACATGTGACATGATTAACTTATTTCCTAGGTACCTATGAGTAGCAATATATCTGTGAGTGATTGGGAAAGTGACCTGGCAGAGGATGTGCTGTGGAGAGACAGCAGCACTCAGCCCCCAGTGTTTCTAATCATACCCTCAATTATTGAGGTAGGATTTTAAGACACAAGTCACTGAAGTTCAGGAGAGATGAACAAATTTTGACTTTTTTCTTCTTTCTTAGTGTATTTCCTTTTCTCTTTTGGATTAGGCATCACAATTGGAATAATTCACTGCTGATTGTCTGATGGTACATTGTCCTAAGCAGAACATTTTTCCATAAACATTTGTTCCATAAGTAATTTTAACTAATGTCAAATACTTATGAATCATCCTCTTATCACTTACGAAAAAGAACTTTTAGTCTTCCATCTGTTTCTCCTTAATTTTCAGCTTTATTACACATGCAATTACAATCTTCATCTTCTAAAAAAATCACTACACAGTTCATTTCGCACAGAAGGTAAATGCATAAAAATTTGTTTTCTTTAGCATTAGCCTGTCTGTTTTCTGTGCTTGGCTGGCAGCCAGGAATATTCGATTTCAACATTCAGTTTTTAAAAGTGTGACTTTTAGTGTTAATAATAGATAATATGTGCGGTTATTGTGAAATTATCCAGTGGTTGGAGTCTGAATCCTCTTTTACCCCTTCATTTTTGTTGTGTGTTCAATTCTAAGCAGAATGGTTAATTATACTGAACTAAGATGAATGTTTAAAATTTCTATTGTGCTACAAATAAGCATGAAGTAATGAATACACTGAGGTTTCCCTATTAACTGGGAATTTCCTGTGAGATTGTGCTGTTCTTGAACATAAAAATTACAAAATAACCTATCAGTGCCAGCTTTTCCCAGTTCACTCGCTGCGGTTGATGTACTGTCATGTTCTAAAGCCATGAAAACCCACATGTTGTGGTACTAAAGTGTCATGATATCATTAAGGAAGACACTGAGTAATTTAGTACTTGTCTGTCTTCTTGTAGCTTCATTTGGGTAGAGGAGGAGGTTAAGTCTTAATTAAATCAATGTGATGTGATCATAGAAGTTGAGGTCTGTGATATGGAGTGGTACATTTTTGATTAAATCATCCAAAGAGTTATTTACAATTACACATCTTGATATAGCAAAAGGCAGAGATAATTTTTTTTTCTTGTTAAGAAGAAATGTATAGAGAAGTTCAGGGCAGTGTAGTTTTTATTTCCTCTTTAATTCCCTTGTCCATCTTTGACTCATATTAAAGCAATCAGACTCACATAAGGATTTAGAATAAACTTAGACTGGGAAATAAAAAAGCTATTTATGTTAATTTACTGATTAATGGATACATTTTTTACAGAGTATGATAGCAATGTAAATAAAAAGCAAATAAAGTTACCAGAAAAGGAGAAAGGTACATAAAGGCTATTCTTGCACCCAGATCTGGAGAAATAAGGATCCAGATAAAACCTAAGAATCAAATGGAATCTAATGAAGAATCCATTTTTAAGTGGCTCACATGTCTCTCCAGTTCAGAGAGCTCAGAATTTTCACTGTCTGGATTAGAAGTCCATAGAAGTTTTGTTGGTTTGTTTGTTTGTTTAAATCAAAGCCCTATATTAAAGTATATCCATGATTTCACTGGGTGCAGGATTGGCAGGCCTATGTGAAGCTTCGCGCCTAAAATCTCTGATCTTTCATGAAAATGAAAAAGAGATCTGGTTTTGCCTGTGAACTTACCTGGTTTGTCTTGTTTGGTTTTGGTTTTTTGGGGATTTTTTGGGTCTTCTTTTTTTTTTTTTTTCCAATCCTTCACAATATTGATTTGGTAAAGTGCTCTTTTGCAAAACCTGAAATTATATGCTCAGTTTTAAGCGTGTGCTGTTTTCCTCAGGAAAGGTTCTTTCACGAAGCATCTCTTTGCTTTCTGCTTGTGCAAACTTTGCTATAATTAATTTTAGATTTTTTTTTCCTATTTAATCTAAAGAGTCTTTAATTCTCACAGGCTCAGAGAGCATCTCCAGTTGTAAATATTCCTTGCTGAAGAGCTCAAACAAGCAGACACTAAATTCATGTTTCAGTGAGTTCCTAAATGAGTGTGTGTGAGGGCGCATGCAGTGTAAGTGTAATTCGTTAATTGTGAGCTGCTGTAGATAATCATGTTATGCCGTAGGCCGGTTAAGGTCTAGCTTGACTTTTTGAATGCTGCAGAGATGAGATAATTTAAGAGGAGTACTTAATTGTAATATTTGGTGACATTAATAACAAGTTGTCTAATGAGAAATGAAGCAATTAATTTAGGGTGTGCTTGTCTCAGAACGTTCGTGGAACAGCCCAGGTTGGGAAAGACCTTGAAAGATCACATGGGCTTGCTTATAGTCCTTGTTCTTCCCTCTCCACACCCACTGAGAGAAAAAAACAAAACCAAAAAAACCACCAAAAACCAAACATAAATAGCAAAGAAGGTTTCAAGCTTCTTGGTTGGTTATGGACTAAGTGGAAACAATAACATTAAAAAACCCAAACCTTGTGTGTGAAAACAAAAAAAGGGCTTCCTCTCAGTGGTGCTGGTATCAAATTCTGGTTCTGTTGTGTTGGCTTATAAATACAGACCTGAATGCTTCCTCATTTTCCCTGTGATTTTCTGGGCAAGAAGATGCAAGGATAGAGTGTTAGTAAGCAAAGCCCTGTAGGAAAAACCATTGCAGTCTGTAATGCTGAGGGGTTTGTGCTTTCTTGCTTTACTTAATGGTAGGGAGGAAAATGAGTGAGAGAAAGAGATCACTGACACTTCAGTGGAACACCCTTTCTGACAAGTGCATTACTTAGGAATTCACTTTTTCAAATTGAACAAAATCATTCTTAAAGGGACAATTTTATAGAGTTTCTACTTCATTTGGACATGATGGAGACTGCATTTCAAAGACAAATTTCTTCCAAAAAATTCCTAATATTTAATATGTAGTAACATAAGAATATGTTGTAAAGCACTTTTGTGACTGTTGAGAGAGGAAGTATGCTGTTATTTTAAAAGAATAGATGTGTCATCAATCAAACCAGTGAGCTGCTATATAAGTGCATTTCATGCATGAGTTAATCAGCTACTAGCTAGTAGATATCAAATCGATGTGTGCTGCTTCCCAGCTAACATGGAATGTGCTCAAGCAGAAATTCTGTATGCAGCACATGAGGTCATGGCTACAAATATATGAGCTGCTGGAGGTTTTGCTTGTCTGACACCTGCTAAAGCCCTGCACTTACTGCTGTGGTCTAATAATTTGAGAGAAAAATCAAAGCATTTCAGCTAAGGTCTTTTTGAACCTATTATGACTAAAATATTTAACAAAATCTTTATTGTGAAGGCAGAAAATGAAGTCAGAAATCCAGTGTTACAAATTCATCAAGACTGATGAAGTCGCCAGGAGATGGATCATTGTTTTCAGGAGAATCTCAGTTGAGTCATCACAAAGCTTTTTGATTATTTTTGTGTCTTCGTATGAGTGCTTGAATTGGATTTTTATTTATCTCCAAAGTTCCAGTAGATGGACTGAAAAATATGTTTGATATCTACTGACTATTGGAGGGAAAGAGAAATAATAGCTCAGTCATAAAATTAGGCCTTGAAACTCTTTTGCTGGGTCATTTTATGAGTGAAAACATGTTTTGTGTAAGTTTTGAGGAGTATTCGATGACAGTTTCTCCTGAAAATTTAGCGTTTGTTTCTGATCCATGGATTAGTTGGTTTCCACATCTTTATCAAATTTCTGAGAATTCTTAATGTAAGAATGAAAATAATAATCCAATTCCACATGTCAAAAAAGGAACCAAATGCATTACATTCTTTTACCTGTGCAAAATGACTTCTGCTCTCGGAAACACTGGTTTAGTGTTCCTTCAGGCGTGAAGAAAAAGCAAAACCCTTTCTCAGTTTCTTCTGAAGTATTCATAGAGTTCATGATTCTCAGGCATTTCATTTTCCAGAAATTTCAATGAATATCAAGTGTGTGAAGCAGAGAGAAGGCAGGGAGGATTGTGTGCAGACTGCTGGTTTGGATGTCCAGATGGAAGGAAAGATGTCAAACTGAGTCCCAGCAGGTTGTGTAAATGCCTTCCAGTAAGAGTAGCTGGAGGGAACTGCTGTGTAAGATGAAAGTTTGCTGTGTGCAAGGTCTTAAAATTGCTTAAAACCCATCCATGTCTTCAGAAGATTGTCTGCCAAGTCAAATACATGCATAGTACAATCATAATGAAGCAGTCTAGTTAAAAATGTGATCCATGTTTCTTGAATAATTTCCTGATGCTCTTATATCTGTGTTTGCTAGAAGGGCTAAAAAGCATGGGAGCAGCAATACTTTTATTGCCATTTCCCCAACAACCAGTCTGACCAAAAAAAGAAAATAGTGTGGTATCCTCATTTATCCTTATTGTGTTAAAATAGGTTGGATTTGTATTAATGCCGAATAAGAAATAATTTCCATGCCATTTCCATTAACCATTTACCTTTCATGCCTTGACAAAAGGTTCTCTTTGGTCATGCTCTTGATGTTTCCAGCTGTCAAAACAGTTGCTTCCCCTTGGTCACTGAAGTACAAATCTGACTTGAACTCTGGAAGAAATAGTGATCCGCAAGGGAGGTGACAAATTTTGAAGGTTGAGATGAGGTATTTAATCTAGTGAGCAACAAATAACTAAACCCATTCAGTAGCAAAGGATGCCAAATAAATGTTTTCTTTTTGATTCTTGGAGTATATTTCTGAACTGATAGTACAAGTGTAGAGACATTATTAGGTCTTGATGAGAGGATAGCTTCAGTCTGATAAAGCACCATCAGGATTGTTTACAAAGTACCTATTAACAGAGCAGAAAGTGGAAGAAAATAATTTAAGAAAATTTCTAAAATAAATTAATTGCATTGAAATTAAAAAAGCAAGAAATTGCATCTGACACAGATGGAAACCTTGAAGATTAAGAGAGAGAGAGAGAGAACAAAAAATGGCAAAAATCATCTACTGTATAGGAACAGGGAATATTTTCATGAGAAGTTGTTGGTGCCAATTGAAGCATACAGGAAATAGTGAACAATAGATGCATTCAAAACCTCAGTGGTAACTGAATCCTGTTGATTTCTAAGTGTCTCAAATAGTTGTGAGATTAAAGAGTGGAGGCAATTGCTGAGAAAATGGCACAAAAAGACTGGAATAATAATACACTAAACAGAACAGATAAAAGCCATAGTGTGCAATGGCTCTAAAAATCAGACAATGGTGATTTTGAATCAAACTGAAATTAAGTTGCAGTCACTGCTAAATTAGGGTGACCATCCTGATTTTTCCTTTTTGAAACATAGGGAGCTTCCTTCTAAATGCAAGTAGCAATTTCATTGTAATTAAAGTCTTGTTCTAATCCACTTTTCAAGGTCTTCGAGACCAGTTTGGATAAAGCTGTGAGCAACTTGGTCTGACCTCACAGGCGATCTTGCTTTGAGTATGAGGTTGGTCTAGAGAAAAATACACCTTTGAATTGGCACTTGTAATGGAAATTCTCCCTGTGAGATATTCCAGTAGGCTTTGGTTTTGCTGGACCATGAACACTTTGAAATATAATTTATGACTATTTCAGATGCAGTATTTTTCCACCTGTTTGTTTTTTTTCCCCTGACTTTTTTTCCTAGAACATCATAATATTAATTTTTCTTTCATCTGAATACATGACTTATTCTCTAGCAATGTCTCAACTCAGTGTATTCTCTTCTCTGAAGTGTTGTGCTGTCATGCAAATTGGACTTTCTACCAGCTTCCACAGGCTTGTCATCACTGAGAGAAATGATATGTATTTATTTTAAATTGTCCCTTTACTTCAGTGCTGGCAGTTCTCTGCAGTGCCTGACATTTTTGAGAGGAAACAGCCTGTCACATCTTGGGTTTCAGGGAGGAGAGCATTTAAAATACAGGAGGAGGCCTAGGTGACATGACACTATTGCTTTTTTTCCATCCTCACACTCTTCACTGCTCAAATTCATGAAATCTGTCTGTCAGGTTTCAGTATTCAAGAGATTATTGGCTGGGGAAGGGCTCAGTTGGGGTGGTTTTTCTATTGCCACAAGATTTCTGTGTGAAGGGAAGAAACACATCAGTTTGCAGCGCAGCTTCTTGCACATTGCACCCAGACCCAGGAACACTGCTGGGGCTGTTTTTTGGGGGGGTTGTGCTCTCCAGAGGTGTCAGTTTGTTACTGCCAGGTTAATGAACCGTTTGAGAGGGCTGGGAATCGGCAGGGCACAGAGATGGAGTGCCGTGGAATGTGACAGTGTTTAACAGCAGAGAGCTGCTGCTGCTGCTCCTTGTGGCGCTGGGGAGAGGCGTGAGAGAACTGGCAGATCGCCCTTGCCTAGACCCATCTCTCTTTCTGTTTCCAAAGTGCAGGCATTTGACAAAGATTTAGGAGAAAAAAAACCCAACAAAAAAACAACACCAGAAAATGCCAAGAAAATCGGCGTAAAAATCTACCATGGTCAGTAGTAGTGGTGTGTGAGAAAAGGTATGCATGCAGACAGAGGGAGAAAGGACTCTGGGCTTATTTAGAAGAAGACTAGAGCAAAAAATAAACTCAGGGTATGTCGTGCACAAACCTGGCTGGTTTTCTCCTGTAAATTTGTGTGAAGAATCAGCAGCTCTTAGAGACCGTAATAAGCTAAAGAAATCAAGCAGTCTAACTGTATTTCAGTTATACAGTACATTAGCAAAGGAAATATTATGTATCCCATTGTTTTCATAATTCTGTGATGAACTAAATACTAGAGGAAGTGTTTTGGAATATTCTATAAATTTTTCCTTCAGATCACTTTCTTTCTCTCTCACTCACCGCCTCTCTCTTACATCAGTATTCTCAGTGCAATTGTTGTTTAATCTGTATAAATATTGCTTGGTGAGGTGATCTTAAAATTGGCTTTAAAATATTAATTTTTTATTAAATATATCCTTATTCTAGTTTCAGAAGTGTTACAAATATAAGATAATCATTACTGTTTTGACAAAATTGTGTAATAGCTGCGTCTGTACCTTGCTAAAGGGGAGTCCGAGTCAGAACAGAAAATGTGACTGTTCAGTGTCAAGAAGCACCGAGGAGAGCAATCAGTTCATGAATTAATAACTTATCTGGATTATATATCCAACACTTTGTTTAGGGCAATATTGAAAAAAGTGCCCTGATTTTTCTCTGCTTTCCCAGTGCTAATATAACAGGGGTTTTTAACTGTTGGTTACCAACAGTTGTTGACTCAACTTTCACTAATATTCACATGTACTCCTTCTTTTCTACTGAACTGTTATTCTTATGCTAGTGCTGCCTGGGATGTTGTCCTTGGCCCTCCTGGGGAATTTTCACATCGATGAATGAGATTTTATATATCTAAATCTCACAGATATTACATCCCAAGCAAAGTAAAAATTAATAGTGTTCTCACCTGTCAAAGAGTTCTTAGAAGGAAAGTATCGAAGGTCAGAAAACTTAGCTGAAAGGCATTGGAAGTGTTCAGGGTACTCTGTGATACAGAGGGAATGTGATGTAGATTTGACAAACCAAGGGTAACAGTACAACCAGAACAGAAAAATGACTTGAACATATCTAGGAAAATGAGGAATATACATATCTATGCTTTCTTGAGTGTGGCTCTTTCTTGCAGAAACTTCTTCATTGCTGACTGAAGAGACAGCTGGCTTTTTACCTGAAAGGAGATACTGGCACATTAATCTGTTTATAATGCAAACTAAACATAGCAAAGTAAATCCTTTTGCCTATAAAAAAGATCCAATAAAATATTCATATAACATTTTTCCTTTTCAAGAAGTGCATCCTCAGGCAGCCCAATTAAATGGAAGCACAGAAGGGAAATATTTTTGTTCGAATACTGCATTTCTCAACAGCACTAAGCATAAAAATTCAGTCTGAAGCTCAGATATACAAATTTTTGTCAACTATTTCTCTTAACTTTTTAATACTGAAACTAAATTTACTTTTTTTTTCATTGAGATAGCTCTGTGGCTGGTTTCAGTGTTTCTGAAGGGAGGATTGTATCATCACTGGCTCTTCATCATAAAATCTCAGTCTATTAGAGCAAAGCCTGTGGTTGAGAATTTAGGGATTGTTACATATCCTTTTAGATGTGGAGAGGCACACGGAACTGCGTAGTGTAATAACAGAAATACTAATGGCACTTCTGTCATTGGAGTCTCCGTGCCTTTGTGCAGTGACAGCTCCTTGATTGAAGGAAGCAAGGCTGTGCTTAAAAATAAATAAGTTCTGGGAATATTTATTCATTTCCATAAGTCCTCTTGAAAAATATTTCAAAATACTTACCATAAAAATAAGTATTATGCGCTTTAGATTAACACCTATTTCTTTTATTATTAATTTTGTACCTTATTCAGAAGTTAATTGCAATGATCCAAAGCAGCATTAATACTTGCTGATATTTTCGGTCTCTGACTGAATTCTTAAGGCTTTGTTTGTGAAGGAACTTGGGAATCTGTGAAGCATCAGAAAAAGAGCACTCATTCAAATGTTATGCCTCTTCAGTTCTGCATCTAGGCACAGCCTGAATTCTCAGATTTAAGCCAGATTTAATCTATCAATTATTGTATTCTTGCCCTGGAATTCCTCCCTCCAGCCCCCCCATTACAAGTATCAGACACTCAGGGTTCTGGTAGCTGTTTCTGGTTTTTTGATTTTGAGTCTCTTCTGCAAAACAGTATCTTAGGCCACCATCTGCTCTCATCAAACCTTTCAGTAGGATCTCCAGTTCTGCTTAACCACAGGTTCATTTCCGCTCTACTTAAGAATTATTATGGTTTATTTTGTTTAGTATTTTCAATAAATTCTTTACTCTTTTGCAATGCAATTACATAATAGGCTAAAATAAAGGAAGCCTAGTAATAAAAACAATATAAATACAATTTCTGTTGAAGGTATTTACCTTTCTGAAGATCTGTGGAATTGCACAATTGCAAAGGGAATGATCTGTAAACTCTGGGAAAAAGCTTGAGATACATGAGTAAAGAAAACTTTGCAATTGAAATATAAATAAACTTTCTGATGTTTCTTGTGGCCTAAAATATTTTCTTTTACTTCAAAGACACGACTAAATAATAATAGCACATAATTTTGTCTGAGGCACAAAACTACTGTTTTTTGTAACTTCTTTTAAGCGAGCGTAGTTGCATTTATTCATCACACTCTGCTTTTGCTTTGTTCATCTGCGAATCCTGCAGTGCTGGATCAGGATGACGAGATCCTTTCAGAAGAGAACAATCTGAGCATCTCAGGAGACGTGACTCTCTTAACCAAGTAGCAGTTAGATTACAGTTTTCAGCCCAGGTTCACTTTAATCAATCTTCCTCTTATTATCAAGAGACAGCAAATCAGAGAGAGCTAAAAGACCTCTGGCAGCCGCTGGCGGATTGGAGCGACACGCGATTGCTGGCTCGGGAGAAGTGCAGTGTCATGGCTCAGTCTGGATGACTTGTCAGAAATGAAAATCAAGTGTCACAGCGTCTTGTTCAGCTAATTGAGGTTACAGCAAACATCTCAGCCAGAGCTGCTTCATTTCACTTCAGTGCATGAAATCCATAGCACTGCGAGGCTGTGGCGTTGTCTAAATTGCCATGGAGAAACAATATAAATGTTGGATCCCCTCAGTAGTGCTAAGGAGACACAAATTCATGATCTTGTTGCCGAAATCTTACAGTCTCTTACTCCACATTTCACATAATCAGACCAAGAGTTTCATGCTTAGGAGTGAAGCTATGCTGACTGTCATTTGGCTTTCACACCCAAGCCTCTTGCTGGATTCAATAATGTTGTGTTTTTCGGAGAACTGGGGGATGAGATAAACAGCCCCTCTTTGCTGCTTTGCTCTGCTGACAGATGGGAATGGCTGATGAAAATTCTGGGAGGGTTGCAGCAAAATAAATGGGAAGCTTGTTGTTGGGATCTTCTTCTTTTTGGGAAGATCATAAACTTGAGAAGATATAATTCCCATCAAGGAGAGCTCCCTCGTAAGTTTTAGGAGACTCAGTTAGTAACAAGTGTTTCATGGATTTAAAGCCTGGGAAGTGGGACTTGATAGATTGAGAGAGTTCAACTTGAATTCTGCGTGAGGTTCTTGATGTCATTATTTGTGGGGGTTCTTTGTTTGTTTTTGAAGTAAAGATTTACAGAATGTGAAAAATGCCTTTTCTGAAAGGGCATATGACTATTTTGGCATTTCTTTGGTATCACCCATTCTTTCAACTGTTCTTTTTACTTTTATTTAAGTCACTTTGTGGTGTCTCCAGTGTTTGGCAGACTTCTTACATAATTTTTTCTTGATAAGAGACCGAGATAAGGAATTTTGAATCAAACACGTTGTAGTGGTTGGTTTTAAACAAAAAGAGGATTGAAAGGATTGTCAATCAGCACTTCTAAATGTTGTCAATTAACAGCTTTTAAAATGTATATGTTAAATAAATATAGTGTTCAGGCATCATCTTCAGCTTTGAGCATTTTCAGAAGGAAACTATTTTATTTTAAAATAGCCATATGTGGAAATGTGGTATTTTTACAAGTTAGTAATAACCAGGAATGTGATGAGGAGTGGACTTAAGCCAAACCACAAATGAGTCCTCCATTCATTACTGCTGAGCAATGATAAATGTCTTCTTCAACTTCACGCTGTCTTATACTGACTGTATTTACAAAATACAGAATGTATGTTATATACATTAAACATTCCTTCTGCTTATGTGTTCTCTTCTAAAGTTTCCTGCCTTCATTGCTTCCAGTGTTTCAGGAGCTGTGTTCTATCCCTGTTAATACAAGTGTTGGTTACAATTTTAAGCTGCAATGTGAATCAGTCCTATTTTGTGTAATGCAGAAGAAAGAGCTATATTTTAAATGTGTTTTCTCACATTGGACCTTATTATCATGCTTTGAAAAAATTTACATCTGGTGGAGTCTTTTGCATTAGACTCCCACTGTCATTGTGAATATTCATGACCTCTGTTTCCTTTTTTGCCTTGATCCTTTCTCCAGTATAAAAAGAGGACCAGCAATAAACATGTCAGTTATTGGCCCATGGGTAGGTTTAGCTGAGGCCTGTGTTCTAATCTTTTTTAACTAATAATAGATCAAAATTGGTTTTTGGTTTTTTGGGGTTTTTTTTTGCTTAAGAAAACATTTATTTGAGAGCATGAATGAACTGTTGAATATAAATCAGAATGCCAGTGTTCAGATCTGATGCTTTCCTGTCCAGTGTCTTCCGTTACATCACCAAAATTGATGGCCATCCACTGACACCAGGTCCGTCTGTAACAATTCTATTTATCTAAAATCTCTCAGCATATTTACACTTCCAGCAGCTAGAAGTGTTTGCAGGCAACCACTGCACAGAGTTAATGTGCAGGATAAAAATTACTCATAAATATGCTAATACTAATGAAACTGTTTGATACTTTTTTATTCATATGGGAAATTATGCATAAAGATTAACTTTGTCTTACATTTGCTGCTCTTCTGTTCATTGTGTGAAATAAAGAAGAGGAAAAGTGGGAAGGTGAGGTGAGGAAAAGAGGAGACATCTTTTCTTTGATCACGATAGAATAGGGGTAATGATCCATTTTCTGTTGCCTAAATTTTTGCCCTGGACAGAATAAAAGACTTTATTAAATGTAAATCTAGGTGAACAATGGAATGACAATGAAAGCTACAAATTAAATTTAAATCTAGGTGAACAATGGAATCACAATAAAAGCTACAAAATTAAGATTATTTGCAGAAAATATGTTTGCTTATTTATAGTCTAGGTTTTCCTTGCAGCTTTCTCAATGCTAATACAATTTTATGCAGCATTTCAAACTTCACGTGCCCAGGGCGCCTGAGGACCCTCTTTATTTCCAGGGGTGCAGTGTGTCTGTGTGCCTGTGCTGCAAACACTCTGTACCTTTGGAGCTTCTGTCTGTGCAATGGTGTCCTGTCCGCAGAGCTTTGGGGCTGCATTTCTTTGAGCTCATTGTAATTACTGCCTCGTGCAAGGCTTTTAAAATGAGTTTGCTCCTGTTTCCTCTTCAAACTTCCATTGTTTCTGACAATCCCATCCTGGGACTCGAAAAGGTTGCTAAACCATAACAAATTAAAATCATCCTTTACATCTATTCCTCTGCGTCTGTTGTGTGCCTTTCTTCCTAGAACCAAGATATTTACATGTTTGATATTTATCCTTGAAATAGAGGGGAATACCCATATTTAATGTGAGTTTTACTCTTTTTTTATAGTATTTCTGTTAGATGAGCATGTTCTTAATCTCAAAGTATAAAGGGTCTTGGGTTACTTTAGGGACATTTTGTACCTGCACATCTTTTTTGAATTACTCTTTCATTTGGGATTTTGAAAACAGATGCCTCTCTCCTCCTTAAGGAATGAATTGCAGTTTATGTGAGAGGTTTTCCTTGTTTCCTATCTTATCAATTTCACTTTGACATATGTAGCTTGGAATATCTTTGGGTTTGTTTTTTTTTTTAATTATTATTAAAAATAAAAACCTAAATTCAAAAGGTTATGAGGGTTTTATAAAAATTTCTAAGGAGTTCTGTTTTGACCATCAGAAACTCCAGTCACATCTGAAAACTAGGGCCAACAGATGACAAATAATTTTTAGTTGGAACACCAGCTCTTTCTGGAACACAGTGTGTTTGATTTTGAGCTCCAGCCTGGTGACTTGGCTTTTCTTTCAGCTATGCCAGTGCTCCAAATTTACAGTTTTATGTAATTCACTTCTATGCAATGAACCATGTATGTTTAGGGTTTTTCCTCCTCTTCTTTTCCTCTTTTACTGAGGTGTAAAGAGGAGAGCATGTTCTCGGTATATATGCTGGATATTAATATATTAACATGTAGGTTATTCCTTGGAATAGGAATAAAATGCAGCATTCCAAGGATAATAGAGAAACAATTGCTGCAGATCATGACTTCATGATGTGCTATATTAGTATAATGAAGACTAATACATTTTCCTACTGGCAGGGTGTTACTGAAGATTTTCTCATAGCTGGCCATGAATCCAATCCTGCAGAACTGGGACAAAGCATAACAGTAAAATTCCTTGGATGTAGGTGATGTTTTGAAGCCCATGCACATGGGCTCTTCTGGGGAAGGATGAGGCAAAAAATAAGTGTTTCCACCACTAAAATAAAATGCACATTTCTATAAAATCACAGTTTATACTGATTCGTCTGAGTGCACCGTGTTCTGCAGAAGAGGGCAGGGTCAATTAGGTTGGAGGTGCTGTGTCATTGCTTACAGAGCTCTGCTGAGAGAACTCCACAGCTCTCACAGGCCCTGCCTGCTGCATTTGCAAGGGTGGGCTGTGGACATTTTAAAGTGAGTAATTACAGCAGCCCACTTTCAATGATTTCTTACTGCTTGCTCAGTCTGTGAAACTGCAGGATAAGAAAAATTTGCTTTTGTATTTTCTGAGTTCTGTATAGCATTCATGTGTCAAATATCCTTTTAAGTGAAAATGCTTGTGAAGTACACCTGTGGCATGTCTTTATAAAGTAGTTCAGCAGGAAGATTAACTTTTCATTCCCAACTGTAATAAAAATACTTTAAATAGTGGACTCTGCTTTAAAATATAAAAGAGCTGATGAGAACTAATACTGCTATTTATGCAAGTCTTTCTCCTCAGGGCTGCTCTCAATATACTTTGTGTATTATTATACTCTGTTCTCAATATACTTTGTATCTACTTAGCATAGGTTAAATATAATGATTATTTTGCCTCTATATAACAGGTTTTGCAGAGGTATAACCTTTGTAAACACATTATTCTTTAAAACACCAAAAAACCGAAATGTCTCTGAAGTACTGTGGAGTGGTGGCATGCATCAAGACATTGCAAGGCTCATAACACTGTGAATATTTACTGAGATGCTAATTGTGCTCTCTCAGTTGTCCCCTTGAAGTAACCAGAGTTACTTCATCTGTAAAATTAAGCAGAAGACTAAGACTGTGTAGCATAGGAGCCTCAGAGACTTCCCATTGGTTTTGGTGCCCAGGGGAAAGTTAACAGACTTTGAAGAGATTTTAATTTAGAGAAGTGTTTGGGTGGTGACTGCAACTTCAGAGACAGAAGGCTTGATCCAGAGCTCTGTTTAATACCATGGAGACCTTGAGATGAAATTCAGATCTGTGAATGTTTCCTAGAACTCTCAGGCTTTTAAAGTGCTACAGAAATTGCAGGCTGTTAAATCTCTACAATTTTTTAAAAATTTCGTTTCTAAATATTGAAATGGGAACTTCCAAGCCATTCATAATATGTAAATACCCCATCTTCTCTGTGCTCTTGCTGCTGTTATTAAGTGTATACAAGATGCTCAGTACTGTAAAAATAAATAAATCTACTTATGAAAATTCTGAACGGAAATGTTTGCCTTTAGGAACAGTCGCAATGAATAAATGTGTATTTGCCTTGTCATTTTTTTGCCTATGTTTGCCATCCATTTCAATGCAAACTTTGTTTGTTTTTCTAATCCCAGGACTATACCTTGACAATGTACTTCCAGCAAGCGTGGAGGGATAAGAGGCTGTCCTACAATGTAATACCTCTAAACCTTACTCTGGACAACAGAGTAGCTGATCAGCTCTGGGTGCCCGATACCTATTTCCTGAATGACAAGAAGTCATTTGTTCATGGTGTCACTGTGAAGAACAGAATGATTCGTTTGCATCCAGATGGAACAGTCCTTTATGGACTCAGGTCAGTAGGAACCACTTCTAACTCTTCTGTCTCTTAATTTAAAACCATGATTAAAAAGCTAAAAATAAAAACCATTCCTTGTTTGCTTTTTTTTTTATCCTACTCTTTTTATTGCTGTATTCTATATAACTGATGATGATATTCCAGAAAAAAAATTAAGTATTCTAAGGTTGGATAAAGATTTTTTTTTTTTAATACAAATTTTGGAGATAAACTGCCATTTTTAGTACAGTTCAGAGACTTGTATTAAGAACAGATAAGACTGTAAATATTATTTGAAATATTCATTTTGGATTAAAAGCCTGGTTTAGAACTACTTCTTCAAAAGAATTGAAATAGAAAATACAAAATGAGGATTAGAGGAAAAAACAGTAAATGTATATGACAGCTCAACTGATAGTTTAACTGATATGTTTTAAAAATATTTTTGATTGAATATTAGATTGGTTTGTATGCTACTCAGATTTCTGATTTTCACTGATGAGATATGACTTGAAATGTTTTTCAGCCTGTTATTGTTGTGTGTGACTGCATGAAGAGGGGGGGTGACTGGAGAAATCAACAGAAGGGCTTCACTCTGGAGAAGTTCTGAGAATTGGGGAAATTGTCTGTGTAGTGATGTTTATAGGAAAAGTAATTGCTGAGAAATTGATTTAAAAATGTAGCTGCAAAAGGTGTCTGACAATGAGGTGTGGGTGGGTAACAAAAGACAGGAAAGCATTTTCTGGGTGAACAGCAGAAAATGCTGCAGTTGGGTGTTGTATTTACCAATTTCTACTGTGTCCAATTGTGTTTTCCCTGGGAGCAGTTCAGGCTCTGGCTCCATGGCTGGGGGCAAGGCTGGACTTTTTGTGATTGTTCAATGAAGCAACAGATTCTTGGTTCCTTGAAATGGAGTTGTAGTTTAAAGTGAAATGTAAACCAACTGCATAACACACATTCGTATTAATGGAGTCAGAGTGAGCGTAGCAATGGTTTTGGTGTGGTTTTCAATTTAAGATTCTGAAATCGTAATCTTTATTATTAACTTCTCAAATAAATTAGAAATAAATATCAGGTTTAATGTCTTCAATAATGCTGACTTTTTATTGCTACTTGTGGCATTTTCATTCTGACTACTTAAACATCCGTAATAATTTCTGTTTTTTGAAAGGTTGGTGAACAGTAAACAGAGCTCACAAAAAAAATCGTCCATAGAAGAATCAAGTGAAAGAAAGTTTTGTTTCCTAGGGGTTTCTTGTTCATTTGTTTTTCAAAAACTTAAGCCTTTCATGAAATATGCTTTGTCTAAGGTTTTGAGGGTTTTGTTTGTTTCTTTTTTTGAGCTGAAATGTTGTTGGTACTGTTTCATTGTCTTGGGTGAAACCTTTTCTCCTTTTCATTAAGCATGAATAGCAAATGAGTTTTACTACCTTTTATAAGATACAATAAAGTGAAATGGTGTCTATTTTTAACTTAAAGCTGTTTAACGCAATTAGAGGAATCATTATTAATGCTTTGAGCCTTTATTTCCCAGAGTTATTTTCTTCAATACTTGCAATCACAATAGGTTATCCAGAATTTATGGGATTTTTTTTCTATTGTAGAACTTGGCACAGCCCAGTTAAATGTATTTAGACAGGTTTTTTTGCATTAATTTACTTCATCTTATACTTGTAGTCACATATTCTTACATTTTTCTAAAGAGAGATTCCTTTAAGTATTAGTCATAATTTTTTTCAGCTCCCCATATATCTATTTATAAACATTATTACATGCACACACATGAAAATGTTGCTGTGAATTCTGTTGCATTTACCTTAATTGCTGTAACTAAATTCATTGAACAGCAAGTGATCTTATCAGTATAAATGGAATCATCCCTTTCCCTTACGTCCCTACAGTTTAATTTCTATTTCAGACTGCAAGCGGTGATCCCTTAACGTTGTTCTTTTTGTTTTTGTGAGCAGAACCCATACACGGTGTGCATGTCACCTCTGATTAGATCTGACATTGGGAAGGTGAATTTCAGGAAGGACTAGGAGGCAGTTGTGTGAGCACCTGGATTATGCTTCCACTAACAGAGGGGAGAGAGGGAGTGGGAAAAAAGAGAAATGCCTAATAATGAATGGAGACATCTAAATGGTTGGGATGTTGTCCTCATAGCCTGCCCTGTTCCCTGCTACAGGGCATTACTTAAGGGCGTAACTGAATTCTTGACCTTTTTTTACAGAGAAGATGACATGCTGGTTGCTTTTAGGTTAAGAAGGACTTTTATTTCTGAGGGATAGCTGCCAGCTATTTATGTTTTGGGAAAATGTTTCATTTCGGTTTTTTTCATATTCCATCTGGCAAGAAAATTATTCTTTGCTGCCAAGACCAGGACATTCAATAGATGATATACTTAAATCACCTAAATGGTAGAAAATTGTAAACATATAGTCTTAAATGAAGAGTCATTACGGGGAAAATTACTATGTTGGAAGTTAAGATGACTTGCAAGAGGGTATTAGTGGTTTGACAACATATTTAGAACAGTAAATTTAGACATTCAAATCTAGGATAGCAAACAGTTTACAGTAGGTTGAGCAAAGCTTGAATAAGATATGCAGTCAGAACTGAGGAAAAGATATGGCTTTAACTAAATTTCTCTGTGTTAAAATGTCTGGTTTATGTAATACACTTAGTAGAAATGGGTGCCACAGTAGATAAGATTTGGTATTTCTTAAATTTATTTATATATATATAAATATATATTTTAAAAATTTCCCCTGACTTTTGACATCAGATCTGTTCTAAAATGTAGATGGAAAGTTCAGCTGTCTTCTGCTTTATTCTGATTAAGCCTGGGGAAGAATCACTTCTCTGATTTTTGCAGCCCCTGAAAACATCAAGGTTTTGGAAATTTTTTCCAGGGATGGGAATGCAAGCTTTGAGAATGGTGTTAAGTAAGATCCTTCTATTTGCCAGTTTGGAATCGCTGCTTTTTGTGTAATTGTTATGGTGTCTTTCTGGAACTCATCTCTCTGCTGGGAGAGAGTCTTGGGATGCTGTGTGTCAGAATAAGCGGGAAATTCAGTTTAGAATATTAGTATTAAATAGAGTTGGAGAAGTGGCTGAAGACCAAGACATTTTGTGTGGTTTTTCTCCATTACCAGGCTGTTTACAGAGATATTGACTCTTGCATGCACTTCTCCCAACATTCCTACAAGAGAGCTCTGCGACAGTGGGTAGAGAACGGATAATTACATGCCCGAGAGCATTGTGTGCTTTTGTATCTCTTCAGCAGGATGGTTTTATGCTTTTTGTAAATGAAGTTTGTGGGTGTTTTTCACAGAAAAATAGAATATATACAGAACTCCTGACAGGGGCCATGTTCTCTGAGGTAATGACGTTCCCATCCTTTTTAGCCAAAAGGGAAACAAAAGGAAGTAGAACAGAGGAGTTTTTTTCAGAAATTAAAGACTTTTCCCATTTGAAAGCCCAACAGTTTCACTTGCCGAGATTCATCTAATGCATTAGCAGCTATGAGTCTCCAGCCCAGCCAGCAATAATTCCTATTTGACTGATGGAACACAGTAATCTCCCGTAAATGAGAGAATTATGTGTATGATGGCCTTGCTTTGTTCCCTCTCTATTTCCTGCTACCAGCATTGAGTCACATGAATCTTAAACAGTCCTGGATGCCTGGATTTTGTGTTGTCTCAGCTGTGCCTTCTGCTGTCTGCTCACTCAGTTTCAGCTGCTTGGAAATTTTCACTGCTTGCAAGTAAAATAGATTCTCCCACACTTTGCTTGGGTAAAGCAGCACTGGGCATTTTTGGTGTATTATTAGACTTGTTCAGCAGTTTAACTCCTTATAGGCAGCTTATTGTCTATGAAATCTAATGGATATTTGAAAAGCAATTGCTTTGCAAATATCTTTAGTTCTCTAACCATATTCTTTGAGAGGTGAATTCTTCACACCAGCTATCTCTGAGTAAAGCATTTGATCTTTATTTTGCTACTTTTTTACTTTTTCTGTTTTTTAATTTGTTTTTTGTGGGTTTTTTTTTTATGAAAGGGATTAATTTTAATTAATCTTAAGATTAATTTGGAGGTAAAGCTTCATTTTTCAATTTTAAAACCATACAATCATTTGTACTAGCTGGAGCCCTGGAAGTGTTCAAGGGCAGATTGGATGGGGCCTTGAGCAGCCTGGTGGGAGGTGTCCCTGCCCACGGCAGGGCATTTGGGACTGGGTGATCTTTAAGATCCATTCCAACCCCTTACCATTCTGTCATTCTATGAATTTAAATTATGTCTTTGGACTGCCTACTGTATTTCAAATATCGCTGTTATTTTGTTATTCCAAAATGTCTTCTGCAAGAAAGCAAGAGATCTGTCCTACCTTTTTGATAAAAAATTATATTTCCAGAGCCAGACAGAAGTTTTTTAAGGACTTTTAATGCCTATTCATGGTAAGAAAAAGAAATGTCTCAAAATCTTTCTCCATTTGGGGATTTCAGAGAGGATAAAAAGAACCTGGCCTTCTTTTCTGGGGGGAAGATATTTTGGATGCTCTGCTCTCTGTGGTGATAGCTGTCAAGGGGGCAGGTGTTTCTGGTTCCACCACATTTGAGCCTCTCTTGGCTGTGCAGCCCTTCCCTCCAACTGGGGCCTTGTCCAGCCTCAGGGAAGAGAAGAAATAAATATTCTAATGAGGTACCCTGTAGCATAAAAAACACCAATAGCATCTCAAAGTAGTGTTGCTATTTGTTAAAATAAATAAGTAAATATTTTGCCTATATTTATTAGGATGTCTGAAGTGCCAGTAGCTTTCTGTTGTCCCAGTTAAAATTTCAGATTTTTCTTATTTTGATATCACTTCATGTCAATCTTTTTATCTCCTGTGAACACATAACACTCAATTTCTTTATATGACAATAGGACATATATAGGCATTTCAAAGAGGAAGTAAAAAGTAATTTTTATAAGACTTGTTTTAACATGAGAATCTCAGTGTGTGAAGAAGCGTTTCCATTGTGTTAAGTGGGTAATTTTTTTGTGCTGGTGCTCACACCTATAGATGCAATTACTGACTTTTCCTTTGCCAGCACTTGCCAAAGCTAATTCACAGTCTGACATTAATTTTGCACAAGAAATGAGGTGGACTGGATTTCTGTGTCTAGATTTTCAATGCTGTTAATATACACAGACGTGTAAAAACCCTTGGATATCATATGCAGCTGGTCAAAGCAAGGACTTCTTGAAAACTTGCAGAAATAAATGCAAACATAGTAAAACATCATTTCAAACTGAAGTCATGTAGCTGTTGTGAAGACTTGAAAAAAAATTGAATACTGTGCAATTATGTAGAATTTTGAGTACAAAGCATTTCTGCACTAACAAGGAAGGATGTCCACCCCAGTCTCATTATTTGGAAATCCTGGGGCAGGACAAGTCCGATCACAGCTCTTTTCTTCCACAGCCAATACAGATCCAGCGTAAGGAAAGGAGCTTTAGTCCCAATGTGTTGCTTAAATGAATAAATTGTTGCTTTAAATAAAGAAGGTATCAGCTCAGGCCCAAGGCATGGGCCAGATTCTGTTTTCCTTTCTCATGTGAATAGTTCTTTTGAAGGTCCCAAGGAATAGAGAAATACCACTACTGTTATTTCTGACAATATATGAACTTAAGATTTGGACATGAAACAAATCATCCAGGGCTTCTGCTCAGTTATTCCATTTGGTAAATTGGAATGCTAAAACCTACCTTCTCGCAGGGGTGTTGTGAAAATTAATTAATTTGTTTGTAAAGTGCTTTGATCCCATAAAACACTACATAAGTGCCAAGCATTATTATGAAGAATTATAAAACGCCAGCCCTCATGTGCACCTTGGGATGGTTGGGTTATGGCTACAAATCTCTTTCCTTTCCTCAGAATCACATTGTTATGCTTTTCCTACAGAGCAGCCCATTCACAAAATGAGCCCATTTTAGGAAAGATGCGATTTCTGGAATGAAAGGGAGATCATTGACTGTCATAAATATCTCTTTTCAATTGAGGTCTCACAGATTAAATATGCATTTTGCTGTAGGATTTGGAATGGCATCTTTGCACCATTCATCCTCAGCAGGAGGGAGGGTAGTTGTGTTTTAAATATCTCCCCTATCTGAAAGAAAACAAAGATATTTTTCTATTTCAGTTCCTTTATTAGATTTTAAGTATGGGATAAGTATTCAGAAGGGTCTTTGGCTTTTATTTTTTATGAAGTGGCTGTTAAGTCATTAGTATGTGAATAATTCAATTAAGCTTAATAAGAAAAAAAGCTTTAAGTCACAGGAATCCTTTCCATTAAAAGCCCTATTATCCAAAATTATTACATTGCAATGAAGTGAAAAAAATTCTGAGTTTTATTGCCTAACAGACAGACTGTGGCATTTAGTCTGTATTAGTAAGAAAAACTCTATCAGCTACAGAACCATGAAATAGTTTAAGTTGCTCCGAGGGTATTGCATATTCTAAAAAACAAATAGACGTCATCAAACATTTAATCTTAAATTAATCTTAATTATAAATTTAATAATTTATATAATTTAGAATTACAGCAATCTGTCATTTCTCTTCTGTAATGTCTTTGATAATATCATCCAAACTGGTAGTTGGTGATCCTGAGAAGGGAAATTTTCCCATTGGAAGGACATAGATAAAATCTCAGAGTGCTCTGATCAAGACTCAGCTAATGGGATAGATGCTAAATGTGTGCATACACACACATTCTCAAATATATGATTCAAATTTGATAAATAAATACAGTATATTTGTATATTTATAAGTTCTACTTGCATTTTTTTTTAAACTAAAAGTGCTAAAATCTGAGATAGATGTCAGAAGTAGGAGCAGAGTTGGGGGCCTTGTATGTGTAAAAAAATAAAAGTTAGGATGCTATCTATAGAGCTAATAATACCTCTTGTGGGTCACAAATAATAATTTTCTAATTGCTTTTGTGAATATACAGATGAAGTTTTTCTTTTACACATTTAATATAAGACATTGTAGAATACTAGTATTTTTTCCCTTTTCAAGTGTTTTACCTGGAGGTGCAAGTACTTGGATCTCGTTTTTATTCTCATTAAATACCTAGTTTGGGTGATTTTTTTCCCCCCCAAAAAACATTTCCTTTATGTTTAAATGCATTTTCTGGGAAGATAATTGCTGTTTTTTTCATCCCCTGTTTTATCCTACTTTGTTATTGAACTTTACAGAATGGTAAAATGGTTTCTGAGAAATAAGAATTGCCTAAACTCCTCAAGTGTAAGGGGCTTGTTGTTTTGGTTTTGTTTTTTTTCTTTTATCTCCTGGCTCTATTTTCTATTTCTTTATTTCTCTGAAAATTGAATTGTATGGTCTTCAATGTGCAAAATAACTGAAGACACAATTTCTTGGAACAGTATTCAGTCTTGCTTAGAATGAGAGGCTAAGCATGAAGAGAGAGAACTAGGATAAGTTCTTAGAATGAGAGAAACTACGATAAGTTATTAGCAATTCTGGGGCTTTGTGCTTCCAGGGAGGTTTTCCAGACTCAGGAGGTGTGTAAGCATCTGCAGAAGAGCACTTTAAAGCTATGCCTATCACTGATTTTTCGGCTATAATGCAGATATTTCTATTTGCTGTTCAGTGTCTGGGGTTTTTTTTTTCTCCTCTAAATCACTTCTCTAAGATCATAATAATTTTTCTTTTCTGCTGCTTTTTTTTCTTTCCAATTTGCCATTCCTAGAACATTCCCTGCTCCTGCTAGTCTAGAACCATCCGAGAAGAGAGAGAGAATAGAAAATGTTTGGAAAACCCTTTTTTAAATTTACGTGAACATGCCATCTGTACGAGCAGATGGCAAGAATGTCTCAGGGCCAGGAGGAGACTGAGATCAAATCACAAGGAAAGAACTACATGAGGCATGTTCCTCGTGTCAGAACAAAAAGGGCCTCAGCAATCGCCTCGCTGGCATGACCTGGAGACTGTTCCCTCAGAAATTGCTGTTTCAGGAGCAGAAGGTGTTTCAAGGTGGTGTAATCAATACAGGAAAGATCCCCAGGACTTGTACTCTCTGGGCACGATCTCTTCTGGCAGTTGTTCAGAAACAAGCGAGTGTTCAGGTCCCTGAATTATCCTCACGTATGAGCTGTAAGTCCACATTCAGCATTTCACAGGGAGGGTTTGCCAGAGTGCCTTACCCTCCTCAGCTGCTGAATTTGGAAATCATTGTTTTCTCCATCACGTGGTACAGTGTGCCATTTTGGAGAATATTTAAAAAAAAAAAAAGATTGTAGCAAATGCAGAATGTCGAATATACATGACATCCTTCAACAGGTTACCATATCTTATTTTTATGGTGGCTGCTGCTGACACATCTGCACATCTTTGAAATCCCTCCAGGGATGGTGACTCCACATCTTTAGGGCAGCCTTTTACGGTGCTTAACAGTCCTGACAGTGACGTTTTTCCCAATATCCAATCTAGACCTCTCCTGATTCAACCTGGAGCTGTTTACTCTTGTCCTTCTGCTTGTTCTTGGTAGAAGAGATGACCCTCCCCTGGCTGCACCCTCCTGCCAGGGAGTTGGAGAGAGAGAGGTTTCCCTGAGCCTCCTTTTCTCCAGGCTGAGCCCCCCAGCTCCCCCCCATAAGGCACAGGCTCCCAACCCTTTCGCAGCTCCATTGCCCTCTCTGGGCTCGCTCCAACACCTCAATATCTCCCTGAGCTGAGCCTTGCGGCTCTGGAGTCCATCTCACTGTCTCTCCACAATGGCAACTCTTCCATCATTTTCCTGCTGCACAGTGGCCCCCTGCTCCTCCTGCGTGTTGCCCCAAAAAAATACTTGCAGCTTATGGGAATGTTTTGATTTGCTGACAGGGAACTGTCTCGGGACTATTTTTTAAAACTCTGACATTTTAAAATATTTGCTCCAAAAATTTATCTTGAAAAGTGAAAGGCATATGAAAGCATATGACCTTTTAATGTGGGAAAAAATCTCCTTTTCCCAAAGCCCTTTGCAGGGTTGTAAAGCCACTGGGGATTATAAAGCTAACATTTGCTTCCTCTTAGAAAATGTAGTGATAGACCTTAACAATTACTGCAAAACTAAGATATCTTTACTGTAGAAGGTGTTACATGCCAGTTTTTTTTTCCTATTTAAAGTGGTAATGGAAAATTTATTCAGTGTATATCGAAAAATGTTATGTTCTGACACTCATGTCAGAATGGAGAAAAACAAAGGGTGCGTAGCTGCTGTTGGGGAAACACTGAGATCTCAGTTTAATTTGCATTAATGGAAACAGGAACAGTAGGGTTAGGACCATGTGGTGCAGCATTTGTTTGGCTGGCTTCTCTCTTAGGAACCATAACTTTTCTAGCCCACTTCAGTGTGTTGTTTCTGTCAACCCAGAACCTATCCCCATGTGGAGATTCCTGGGTAAACATCAGAAATGTTGGAACTAGAAGAAAAAAAATTCTTTATCACAATGTTGACATCCACAAATTCTGTCCTCTCTTTTTGTCCTTTGCTATTGTGACTTTCTTTGTTGTAAAAGTTTTTGCAGCAGTTGTTATTGGTAGAAATGCTAGCAAAAATTAGGTATCAGCAATAGATTTTTGTGTAGTTTTGTAGGGGTTTTTTTTTAACTTAAAAACAAAATGTCCATTTTAGAATAATAGTCTTTTGCCTTAACAAGGCAATATGGCTGATACTGCATAGGAAGAAACACAACAAAATTTGGAATTCTTCTGCTGATGTGGGGAAGCAAGAAAACATTAATTTACTGTGATCATAAAGCTCGTTACAATCTACCTCACAGATATTTTACCAAAATATTACAAATTTCAGGCAATGAAAACTACTTGGAAAGAGCTTAGAAATCCCTTGAACTCAGCTGACTACAGGACATTTGTATGTGGTCAGCTGAGGAGGTAAATTATTGTTAGACCTTGCTGATAAGCTCTATCCTTTCAGGGAGATACCATCACCTGTGATTTCATCTAATCATTTGTTCTCTAGAAGATGCTCGTATCTTCTCCATTTGGTTCTCTCTCTAAAAAGCAGAGATGACCATGAGAGCACAAGATGGAAACCAAGACAAAGGCAAGGAGCCAAATACCAAATATTCACCCTTCTCTCCTGTTTCTCATTACACACAACAGGAGCTTATTTCACATTTCCATCCCAGGGTATATATTTTTCTTGGCAAACAACTGAGGGGAAAGCACTGTGCATCTTCAAAAAAGCGCCAGGCTGCTCCTACAAGGGGTCTCCAAAGCACATCCAGTTGGAATGTACAAATACTACATTATGCTTATCCTGAAATGCCTTTGAATATTGTTTCACAGTGTTAGTGTTGCTGCAGAAATGGCACGTAGAGCAGAGAGGAGATGACTTTTGTTGCTGTTGGATTTTTAAAGAGGTGGTGGAGTAGCCATAAGAAAGATATGCCATTAGTCATTTTCGTGTAACTTTGCTATGCCTTCCAGAAATACATCCAAGAGCTGCAATATTTATCTCAAAAAGAATTTTCTGAGGACACTGCTGTGTGTTAAAGGAATATCCACCCCTTCTCCCAACCAAACAGAGTAGTTTATTTCCTTTTGAAGGAAGAGATGCTGAAGATATACTGAAGATTACTTTTTCACAGCCTTCTATCTTCAGCTTCAGATGCAAGGTGCTTTTATGTTATAGAGAAGTCACAGTGTAATTTCAAGTAGATTACTTGTGTGCTATTCAGACTGAAGGATATGGATAAAATGTTGAATGCTGGTGTTCAGGAAAGTGTTCTTAGTTTGCAGTTATATATGTCTGTAATAATACAAAGACAAAAAAACCCCTTAGTCTGACTTTGAAGGGTCCTGGAGTAATTTCCAGATGCATATACTTCAGTATTCAGAATTCTGATGTTTTGAAAAATATTAATTAGCTCAAAAAAGGAAAAACAAAAAACAAAACCCCAAACAAACAAAAAAACCCAAACCAAACAAACAAAAAAACCAAACAAAAAACTCTCCCAAAATAAAACAAACGAAAAAACACCGAAACAAAAAAAGCAAACAAAAAAACCCACAACAACAAAAACCACCTAAAAAAGCCCTGGAAAATGTGAGGAGGCGATTTACAGTTTTAGAAGAAATGAAAATCTGGTTGTTTGAGAGTATAGAGATCTTTGTAGACAAGAGTTAGGAGGAAGCCTTTCCCCTGCACAAGTGATTCTGTAGATTACCACTGCTGCTGCAGGTGGGGTCCCACTCATGTAAATCAACAGTAGCTGCAATTTGCCATTAAAGTCAGGCCTCCAATCAGCCTCTGTTTTCTGCTTCTCCTTTGATTTGTCTGGATAGACCCAAAGCTTATATCATGGCACACTTTCTTTTGTGATAATTGAACACTTAACTCATTTTTAAAACCATCTGAAAAAGGTGGCGCAGGGATGGCTCAGAATTTGATACTGTGGTGTTATGGTAAGTATTTTGGTGGTTTCTTTATTTTTGTTTATTTGCTTTATTTTGGGGTTTTTTTCTATGTTAATATTTTGTTTCCATGAGTACTGAAGGTATTTTTCATGTATTGAAGGAGATAAAGTCGTATTCCATCTGTTTTATCTGGTCACATCTTCTCTGCTTCACCTCATTTAATTTTCTTTAGGGTTCATCTTTCCATTTTATTTCAGTATGGCTTTAATTTCAGTACAATCTATATCTATGATTTATAGGATTGCTAAGAAAATTGGCTGTGTTCTGGTTATAGAAATTGTGGTAAGAGTGAACAAAGGCAGTGAAATTGTTAGCAGTGGGAGCACTACCCCACAGAACCGAAGACAAGTAAAAGAGCAGGGAGAGTAGTTATTGTTTAATGTCAAGAATGAAAGTAAATATTAAATGTTACCTCTGCTATTCATTATAGGTATTACAGAACCTTATGAGTAATTTGTTCAGAGGAAGGTATGGAGATTGGATTAATATAAGGTATAATTAGAAAATACATGACTAGGAGATGCAATGCTCAACTATAAAACTTCAGATAGACAAAGATATAATTATGACTTAACCATAAAGAAAGAAAGAAAGAATTGCTAAAGCAGTTTTTTCTCCACTTAGATAACTTTTTATTAAGATGCATTTGTCTGTGCAATATGTAGCAAAAACAGGCTTTAGTTTTGCGTTGTGATGTGGCACAACCCTGAAAGTATTTGTAGAAATAAGGTGTCATTATACTTTGAGACTTCTAAAATTCTCTTTTCAATTGAGAGAAATTAGCAGGATGTCAGGATTAATTTGTGCTTATTAGTTTTGACAGGGATGAGCAAGTGAGAAGTTTTTTACTTGCAGTTATTTGTTGTTCAGCACCTCTTACCAGCCCTGGAAAACATGGTGTTGAAAGTGCTTTTTAAAAAAGGCATTGACAGTTCAGGCCTAGTGTGGCAATTTATTGTCTTCCGTTCTGAAAGTGTGATACCAGTTAAGAGAACATTGTGTCAGCTGTGTGTCAGGGGATTTATCTACTAAAAAAAATTTAGTGAAGATATTTTGTGCCCAGGAACATGGGAGAGTTTCCATTTAGGTAAACAAGCTCCTCTCAGTGTTGGCACAAAGGGTCAGTGGTAGCAAAAACATTCCCTTTGTCTGATTGAGCAAAACTTTTGTGTTATTTTCAATATTGAGTAGTAATGAAAATAGCTCCCCCAGCCCGATATTTGGTGCCTCATCACTGTGCTCATCCAGGCTTTCTGTTCATCAATTTTCTAATGTAGAGTCTGTGCTGTCTCCGAAACTTTTGGAAAAGCAGTGTGGTTTTGTGGTCAGTTTTTCATTGAATTACTGACCCTTGTTATCCTGAGTCATTACTTTTCACTCAAATCTGGCATGTGCTCTATTTTTTTTCTCCTTATTGTAAAAGAGGGGGGCAGGAGGAGGGTTGCCTTCGATTAATAGCACTGGACTGTCATTTTATTTGATGTCATGCTTCTGCTTACCAACTACTCCTTCAAAAGGCATCGTTTTCATCCAAATCCAGTGGGACCATTTTTAGAGGATTGTTTTGGAGCCACTGTGACAGTTTCAGTAAATGGTGAATTTTAATTTGTTTGTCTAATGAAGATGAGGATCTTGGCTAATGACTACATAGTCATAAGTGATGATGCTTTTCCTCCTACTCTCTCGTTGCTTAGAGCATATATTAATTGTGCAGATGGTCGTGGCTTAGCAGTGTGATACTTCCCTTTCCATCTCCTCCTCTCGTGACATTTACACCGTGCAAAGAGTGTGTGTTGCCATCTCGTTATTTTGGAGGGTTTGTGATTCATCACCTGCCTTTTAAATCCAATACTATGATCACATCTTGTTGCTAAGAGGCAGAATTTGCACGTGCACTTTCTTCTTTTAAGCACACCTGTGCCAAGCTTTGCCTGAAATCTTCAAGCAGATCACAGCCAGGAGCACTGAATTTTCATCTTCGTTCCTACTGACAACATGTGAAACTTGCAGTGCCAGCTTTATGTGGGTAACTGTAAGTCATTCCTTATGTGTTCAAGAGATTCTCAGACTTTTCAGTCTGTAAATTTGCCAGAACTTAAGCCAGGATTTACAGGAATTGAAGTTTCACTGAAAGCTTTTTTTAAAAAATTAGTAGAATTTGAGTGTCATTTGTATATGGCACATAGAAAGTAAATACTTTCACTGCTCTCTTTATTGTTTTGCTTTTCTTTCCTATTCATGCATTTATTTGTTTTCATGGTTTCCAAGAAACACCAGGAGTAATTTAGGCACAACTGATGAAGACAATTCCTTAAAATTTCATTTCTTCTTTGATTTCATCTGTCTGTCATGACCATTCTACTCCCCAGAATTTCTGCTATTGCTTCTTTCACACAATAGTATTGACATTTCTGTGTTCAAACATTTTCTGGGTTTGTTCTTCACAGAAGTCAGAGATTTTATATATTTTACTTATAATTTAAAGGCTTGTTTACTTTTAAGTATCACTGCTGTGTTCCTGATCATTATTTAAAAATACAAGGGCAATTTGTTTTGGTCTATTTTGCTTTTCATTTGTTTAGGAAAGATCCTGTTTTGCAGGTACAATTAAAGGAACCTCATGGTTACTTTTTAAAAGCTACAGTTCTTTTCCTGTCAGTGAGAGTTCTACCTCTGATGTCTCCCTATCAAGTCCATATTTATGGTTTCTGGCCCTGCAGGGATGAATACCCCTCTGCCTAAAGCTGCTTGCAGGGGGCAAGAGCATGGTGAGCCCTTGGGAGTGACACAGAGCAGTGATGCTGAGAGAGAAGGGACTCTGAGGGCTGAGTCTGGCATATGTCAAGGCTTCCAAGAGATAACCAGACAGAAATGTGAATGGAGAAGTGACCTAAAAAGCAGAAAGAACCTGAAGGGAACCTGGTTTTCCTCCATGCAGAGTTGTAGGCTTGACCCAGAGCATGGTTTCTGTTACCTAACACAGAAGATGCAAAGCCTTTGCATAATATGCAGTTTGCTCTCTGAATGAGGTGCTGGTATTCCGAATTTAGGAGTGTCTCTGCTATTCCAAGAACAGAGAAGTTATTAATACCTTTTTAAGGCGCTGCAGTCATGTTTGAATCTGCTGGTAGAAGGAGACTTCTAGTGAATGGAAAGCTGAGACAGATCCATTGCACCACAAACATACTTACATGCCTTCAGCATCAAAAATTTGAGATTGTTACTGTTGAGAATTCTGAAAAGTGGAACCATTTTGAGCAAGCTGGCTATCCCCTCAGTGTCTGTATCTCTATGAAATGTGGATTACAATACAAGCAGACTCCCATCTAAATTCCACAGAAAGGCTCCTGGAATGCAGTACTGATGTTCATGTGATTACTCCCCTCTTTTGTCAGCTTGGAGGGGCAGCAGAGGAAAAACATTTAACCTTAACAAGAGAGTTATTAAACTGCTGACACTGTTCACAAAACTTCTGGTCTATGGTTAGAAATGAGATTTATCACCTATGAGAAGAGAGATTGTGCAGAGTCACTGGCTCTCGCATTAGGTTAAGTGAACATATGTAATGCATGACAGTAGTGATGAATTCTGGTCAGTGCTTGAAATATCTGAAAGTAAATTTCTATTCAAAATATTGAAATGTTGTGACAATTAAAACACCCTGAACAAACCAAACAAATCCCAAACAGATGGGGTTTGTTTGCATTTCTCCCAATGCAACATTTAACTGCATACTTGAGAACATGGACTGGGAAATCAGAAAATGCTGGACTGGCTTATAAAGAATTACCTTACCTATTCCAGACATGGCAGAGATAATTGTCATGTATCATTCCATATTTCTCTCCTGGGAAACCTGCTTGCCCATAAATGTGATGTTTTGCTATGCAGCATCCTCTCCTTCTGCCCTCCTATTGCAGGCAGTGCTGACTTGAAGTCCTATCCCTGCTGAGGCTTTGCTGTGGAGGAGTTATGTTTAAAAAGCTCTTCCAGCATATTTCCCACGAGCACTGTGCCTCATGGAGGGCCTGGTGGTTTTGTTGCTGTGCTAGTGTTATCCTTGTACTTTAAAAAAATTAAAAGTCTTTTTGCCAGGTGGACAGTGGAAAGTTATGGTGACAGCAGTGTGACATGTACAGGATTCTGGGCTTCTGTAGGTTTTGCTGAAGGGCTGTGGCTGGATGGCCATTGTTCAGGAGTGGGTGAGGGTGTGCAGGAGGGGACACAGCAGCCACCAAACCTCCCTGCTGTGCCTCAGGGATGGCTCTGTGCTCAAACTGCTGTGCCCATGGTGCTTTTACTCTGTGCCAGTGTTTGCAGTCACCTCAAAGCACCTGTGCATTTAATCAAGTAAATGCTTCCCAAGGCTCTGAATTTGATTTACTGAGTTGCAGCATGTGTTGTCCTGTTGTTTATGTATAAAAGACTTTTAAGTAAAGCATAGGAGTAATTTTTGAGATTGGTTGGGAAAAAAAAAAAAAGAAAAAGAAAAATATGCACTTTCTACAGCAAAATGATCACTTAAAAAATTCCCTGGATTGAAGGAATGGGTCCAGGACAGGTCTGACATACCTGAAATAAACATTTAATTTCTCATCACATGTGTGTTTTCTGTGTTGGGTAGGACTGACATTTTCCAGCTGACTCTTCATCTGCCTCAAATGTGGACTATTCTTAACTTGTTTCTGGGAGAAAAGGTTCATATCTGGACAAGGTAATAGGAAAAGCAGTGGGGGATATATTTTCTAAATTAATTATTAAAATACACCATACAAAGAAATCCTTCTTATGTAGCCTATGTATTGATTCAATTTTCAGTGCAGTGTGAAGTGTTAAAATGCAGCTCTGGCTGCGTCAAGCGTTGAAAGTGATCCCCACTGCCTGCATCAGCCTATGGGGAGCAGAGACCTGATCAAACTCTGATGAGAGTCAGTTGAGCTCAGACTCTTTAAGACTCAGGCCATACCCTGTCTGCTAATGGGATTGTGTGCAGAGTCATCCCAGGCTCTCTGGCAGGTCAGAGTCACAGATCTTCCAAATCTAATGGCTTTATTGATCAAAAATGCAAATAACTTTGACTGCAGAAACTGATGGATCTAACACTGGAATGGAAAAGAAGAGACCTTGGTAAGATTACTGAAGCTTGTCTTAAGGGAATACAGATTTAATTTATCAAAAAGCATATTTTGCAGGAAAATATGGTAATTAAGAAGAGACTCCTTTTTTTTGTTGTTTGTTTGCAGTGTATGGATTAGAGTTCTGGCCACTGAGATCTATTTACTGAGAATTTTCAAAGGTTTTATTTAATAAACAGGACAGGACCAACTGAATATTCCCTGTCCAGCTTTTCTGTTTAGACTTTCAGCATTCGGTTCGGTGTGTTATATATCAAGCTGTCAGTTCTTCTTGCCAGTATTATGCGGCTGATATGTCAGAAGTCTTTGGGGTGGTTTTCCCATTTCTATTTGGAACAAAGTCATGAATGTTCTGAAATGAAGATGAGAAGTCATGACTGAACATCCTAATTTTGGCACAGGAGGAGATGTAGCCCTTGGGAAATGAATTCCAGGAGGATGGCTGGAGTTAACTTAGATGCCTGTTAATTTTAGTCATTAGGTTTGACTCATTGTTATGCTTCTCTCTCCCATCCAATAAACTCATAGCTAAAACTGAGTTGAATTGATGTAGGTAATGATTTTGAAATGTTCAAGGGGAACATGACTTCCCATTTTCCAAGTAATATTCCTGCTGCTTAAATAATATAGGAAAGCGATAAGAGTATTTGGTGTCCCAAATGGATCAGGTGTGAAACAGGCGATGCAAGCCACACAAAATAGATGAGGAGAGCACTGAGGGCAGACATGACATCTGGAATGTGATAGGAGGCAGTTCTAAGTAATTTATTTTTTTCATTGTCAAAATTGAAAAAGAAATCTATTGGCTTAGGTATGTCAGTAGACCTATCTGTCAGGGGAGACAAAAGAGGAAGGAGGATCAGAAATAGCTGCAAAATGGGTTTTCCCCACAGATCTCTACTTGCAAATTACCCTGAGCAGGAAAAATAGCAATGTTTGAGAATAAAATGTGCAGAATATGCCTGTTCATATTTTGCCCACATCAGACCTATCCTAAAGCATTTATATGAATAAGAAAGATCTTCTTTTCCCAACTCCCCATTACATCATTTTATATATAAAATCATCTGTAGGTGTTTTTCTTGTCTTTTTTTTTTCCCTCTCTGCAGGAGCCTTACCTAAAATCATTTGATGTTAATAGAAATTTGTCATTTGATGTTAATAGAAATTTGTCATTTGAAACCTATTTGCTGCGAATTAGGGCTAAAAATATCTCCTAAATCTTTATTCATTTCCTCAGATAAATACTGTTCACATGGGAATAGCTGTCCAGCTGGGGTGGGTAACCACAATGCAAATGGGTGATTTGTTCAGGACAGCTCCAACAGCCTCAGATGCAGCAGATAATTGGGCAGGAGAAGTCCCACTGATACTCTGACACACAGGGCTCAAGTGAAGGGTAAAGATCTGTAGCTTTATATCCCTAGGGGTTAATTCTTAGAGTGCACACATAGGATGATTTACATACATATCTCTTTCATCTGTGCTTTGTAGATAATAATTTAATATAAATCGTTGAATGAATTGTAGCCATTTTTGAGAATTCTGGTAGTCATTTTAAGTCATTGATTTCTCTTCCATAAATTCAAAATATTGTTCTGGAATACCCACTGTCTGTATTTGTACTGTCCATCTTTGTCACATCTTACTTACTCAGTGCAGGATTTGGTGTCCTGCTTGGTATACATGAACACCTCCTTAGGTAACTTGTAGGATTACACATAAGCACTGAATCTTTAATTGATAAATAATATATATATTTTTAAAAAATTCATTTACCGTCTATTCTAAAGAATAAATTATGTGCTATTGTTGATACAATCAAAAAAATCTTCTGAAAATAAAAACATCAGTGAAACAAAATAAGACAATTGGAAAACAATTAGCAGCAGAGTTGCTTGTCATTTTTTGTTTGTAATACTGCCTCTCACCACTCAGCAGTGCAGTGTCAGCCTTTCTGCAGATCATGGCAAGCAGGTGAGGAGGACTGGTTCAGTTCCTACAAAAAAGATAAAAGCAAGAGAAGTGGTTGAAAGTAGTCTGCAATCAGCCACATTAGACTAAAAGATTTGACTCCTAATTGAGGGGTTGTGACACTGAAAAAATTAATTCTGTCTTGAAAACATTGAAAACATTTTTGTCTTACCTGTGCAGTTTTGAGAGGTGTCTGTGTCTGATGCCTGTAGTGCACTTAAATATTTGGATCTGCAGGTCTTGCAGCTCTGTACTGCGGGAGGATGTGTGAAGTGCTACCTCTATGGTGCAGCCTTAACACCAGTATCAAAGCCAGATTTCATTATAGGTATATTTTTTGCAGTTTAGTTGGAGTTTTTTTTCCATATTCTTGGTATCTAATTTCTTGGAGTGCTATTGACCCTTTAAATTTCTCCCTGTTCTAGGCAAAAATGCTCTCACTCTGAAGTGACAAACTCGACACTGTTCAGTAATCACTGCTCTATGGACATAACAGTTGCTGCAAAAGAATGGTTAAGTCCTTCCCCCAAGGGCTTCTCTGTAATTTCCCAGTGCCCCTTTTCATTCTGTGAGATGTTCCAGGTCGTTATGTATTATGTTAGTTGTCCCACTCTAATATCTGGAAATAGGCCCTTGGTGCTGCTGTGCAGACACTCCTGAGGGCATGAATTAAACACTGTTTTAAAAACTGGCCAATGATCTCTTTGTGTTCAGAGTGTGTGATCTGACATCAGAGCTGTGGAAAAAAAAAAAGAATAATTCCATCCAATTATATTTGTTACTTATTTTGCAGTCATATGCTGGTAACTTTTTGCAATAAGAAGTAAAACCTAAAACCACTCGGGATAAGATGGTAGATTTCTTGCCAGCAGTTTTATTGTTTATTGTAATGGTGACAGAAATCAGTAAATTAAATGATGTAAAGAAATTAGATAAAAACAATGGTAAAAATTTAGATTCTTAGCAATGAAACTATAGGTCAGTGCTAGGTATTAACTGGGGTCTTGTGACAGTATTGTGGCCAACTTCTGTTCTCTGTGTTAAATCTAAAAATTGGGTGATGCACTAGTGAAGTACAGTTCAGGAATTATTGGTAACAAAGACTTGTGTAAAATCAAGGATAACAAACTTAGTGAGATATAATACATCCCAGTCAGTGACACCCAATTCTTGTTAGCCTGTTTGGCAGGGATTGAAAATTTGGCTGCAAAAAAAAAAAGGAAATACAGCTGCAGGGCTAAGCCCTAAAAGTCAGAAAGAGCATTCATCAGAGATGATTAAGGAGCACATGTCATTTATGTTGTTTTATATATATATGTGTGTGAATGTATTTGTGTCGCTTGTCACTCATGATTAATATGAACACAAAATGGAGTTAGTAGTGTTTTCAGGTATGGCTGCACAATTGATTGGATTGTTCTGTGTGTTTCAAAGCTAGTTTCGTTTTCTTCTTTTTAAATCATGCTTTCATATGCTTTGAGACCCACTGTGTATAGGAAGACAGATATTTCTAAGTATTTCAAAACAGGGTTCCCATTGTTCTTTGTCTTTAGAACAAAGTTATAAATGTTCTGAAAGATGTGGTTTTTAAAGTATCAAGTCATGAATCTTGCAGTCAAAAAAAAAAAGGGCAGGAGGGGGGGAAAGCTGGTTTCTTACTGTTTCCTTTTAAAAGCTTTTACATAGACCGTGGAGATGCTGATCAGCTGAGGATATGCAAACATGCTTGCAATTAGTATTGTGTTCATTGCATTGCAGACGCAAGGTGAATGTAGTATGGACAGTCTCATTCTCACTGAAATGTTATATCCCATATATTACATTTTGTTTTACCAGTGCCAATGAGATATATATATATATATATATGTATGTATATACACACACACATACACACACACATATAATACGTATATACACGTTTTTGTACACTGCAGAATTTTTGTTTTAAAAAATCTACTGTGGACATCACAATCTACCCATGGAGTTCACCATCCCCATCCCCCTAATGCCACAGGAGGATGAAGCATTACAACCTACTAACCACCAATAATGGTCATTCAATAAAATTAAAAGCAAACGGAGACATTAGTGTCAGTGTGCTAATCTAGCCAATGGTCCTGTAATACATTAGCATAGTAGACATATAGTCTAAGGGCTGTACTTCAGATGCTTTGGAGCTTTAAGATCATCTGTGTTATTTGTTTGTGTTCTCCCTTTATTGACAGTTGATATTACAGTGATATTTGAAAGGATGTCAGTAGGGTAAAATTACGTATTTGGGTACGTGTCTCTTGCTCTGCCCTAAATATCAGAACAAAGCTGAAATATTTATTTGCAAAGCCAGAGATATTGATCTTATGACAATAGTCAATTACAAGGATATTTGGGTTATTGTGCTGAATGATTATGGGAGATTTAATCAGCTTGTGTAAGAGTAGTACAAAAAGGGACAGTTTCTCCTTCTCTTTTTAGCTTGTGGCACTGTGTTAAGCCTACAAGATGCGTGAGGGGAGAGGGAAGGTGGGGACAGAGGAGATTTTGGCTACATCTTTCTCTTTCTGATGTGCTTAGCGACTGCATGTGTTTCCAACTCTCAAGGGGAATGTTTTAAAAATAGGATTATTTTCTACAGCTGTTTGCTAGTGGCTCACCTCAGGTAGGGAATGAATGAGGATGTGTTAGCAGAGGTGAGGACACGCAGGAGCACTTTGGGGCAAGCAGAGAGCACATCACAGCTGCCGTGGGTGAGGTGGCTGTGCTGCCGTGGGTTGGGTTCCTCAGGATGTGCTCCCTGGGGCACAGATCTGTGGCTCTTGCTTTGGGAGATCGCTTGGCATACTCTGTTTTCCTGATCTGAGTATCTGGTGAGCAATAGTTTGTTTTGAGAGCTCTTCAGGGAGTGCGAAATGGGAGAACATCATCCTCTTCGACATCAGGAAAACCAGAACAAAACAAAACAAAGAAAAATCTACATTTGTTTAAGACTTGGTCATGGATAGATGTGGCCCAGAGCGATGCTCTCTAGAAAGTTCCACTGACTGGGGCACTGGAGGGAGCCTGGGCAGTGGTGGTAACTCCAAGGCACCAGTGGTAACACACAATGATGTACTTGGGATCTGCTCGGAGCAGGGTTTTTCCATACTCATTCTCCATCATGGTGAGCAAATCACCCATGGCTGTTTGTACCACATCACTTTGATGTGCTCCTGAAATGGTTTCTGATGCATTTTGGGGAAGGTCAGGTTGTCTATAGACAGAAAATAGAAGAAGAAATTCAGAGGTGAGCAAACACTTCATTCATTACTAGTTCTGGTGAAGTTCTGTGAGAGCAGAGTGAAGAGGAAAGAAATTTTGTGTTGGTGAGCTTTTTCTTTTTTTCTAGAATTGTAGAGATAAATAGTAGATTGTCTAATGGGGGAAAAGGCATAGAAAGTAAATGGTCTAATTGAAATCCTACTCTGAGGCAGTGCATCTCTCCTTGCCTTCTAGTCTGTGTGGATAAAAGTTTCTAATAATAATTGAGTTAGTAAATAATAGTTTCTATCATTCTGCTATGCTTCTTACAGCACACCTTCATGCAGACTCTTAACTGCCTCCCTGTTTGACTGCTTTTAAAGTGTGACTCCTGCTTTAGGACAGTGAGAGTTCATTTTACTTTTGTCTTGGTGTTTTGTAAGAATTTTATGGGTTACTGCTTTGTTGTAAAGGTGGTTGAAAGAAACTTAGTAATTTCAGGTCTGTGCTATAGGGGTTTTTACTGACTTTTTTCCCATCTTTTTGGATCTGAGAGTAATTCTGCTTATTAAGAATCAACTTACATTTATTATTTCTATTGACATTTTCCTGTGGGAAATGAGCTGACTGACTCACAAAAGCCAGAGCTTTGGGCTCTTACCTTACTACTTCTGTAAGAATTACTAAATAAGCTGCAATCATAAAACTGAATGTGCCTTTCTTACTGAAGATTGTTTTGACTTTCACATTAATTTTTAACTCAAGGAGAACTTTTTTCCTCCAGAACAGTGAAAATACCTTCCACTCGGTTTCCTGGAATAGATAACTAACGTGTAATATTCTTGGTTGGTGGCATTTTGTGAGAAGGGAGGATTTTGCAGAAATCAAATACATAGAAACCGTGGATTAAGAACTTAATGAAGTGACTGCAGTTTCTGTGTGAGCTCATTATCCAGAGCTCCTCACTAGCAGAGGGAGGTGCAGGTTGTGTCAGCATCTCCAGGGAAGGCACTTCCAGAAACCAGCGGCTGCTGGAGCTTGGCTCCTGCAGAAGTTGGGGACGTGAGCAGGAGAAATCTTCTAAGAGCCACAGGACAGAACATTCAGACAGATCCTGGGGTGAAACAAGACCCTGTTCTTCCAGAGAGGGGCTTTGGGTGACTGTAGCTGTCACTCTGTTAAGGTGTAAAAGTAACCTGTGGGCTAAGCTCGTTCTGTGTTGCCTGTGATAATTTGTACTTCCCTAGTTCTGTGTTTTTAGAGGCAATATTACCTGTGCAATTAGTGCACTGAAGCAGTGCATTTTTTGTGGAGAAGATATCCCTTTTTCCCTAGTTCCAGTTAATTAAGAACTGCATCTTTATCATCCTGGAATAAAAATTGTTAATGTAGGGTATGTTTACAGTCCAATGTTCTCATCGGAGCTAAGCACAAGTTATTTTAGGCAGTGAGAACTGATTAAAAAAACACCAAGTTCATGTGTCTCCTTAGAAAGTTCTAGCTCTCTTCCATAGTTTGGGAGAGTCTGTATTTAATGTGATGTAATATCAGAATAACTGGTTTAAAAATGTTTTGTATATATGATTTATTTTACGCAATGTGACTTGAATGTAACAATATAAATTTTTAAGAGAAAGTGAAATAATGCACTTTTTGTTTCAGTAGTGACATTATTTGAGTGAAGTAGACATGAAATTTTCAGAACCAGAATAAGAAACTTGTTTTGCAAAATATTTGAAAATAAAACATTCACATTTTCAGTGATGGTTAGTAAAGCAAAAGGACTTTGAACTCTGGTTAAGTGGAGGAGATGTACGAACTCTGTATTCCAAAGTTGCTTGTTTCATACTACTCATCATGGTCATATTGTTTCATTTTCTGTAAGTCCTGTAGTGTTTTAGCATTCTCCCTTTTATTTATTTCTTTTGAAGGAGAGAAGTGAAGTGAATGCTGAAAGACAAGGATACATTTCTCAGCAATAAAATATTAAAATTATGAAGTGCTCCTCTGAGCTCTTCTGCCATGTTATATAGGTGTTACTTTCTAGAGAAGAACATATTACTTCAGAGAAAGGTTTGAATAAATTCAGTTGAAAGCTGAGGTTATTGTAGCAGAAGGCTTTACTGCAGAGTGATGTGTGCTTTTTGCAGGGATTTAAATTATGAACATGATGTTATGGCTGAGTTTTGGACACATTGACAGGATAGTAGAAAATGCTATCTCACTTAAAGAACAATTTATAGAGCTACATATATAGTGGTATAGCAGAAAATTGAATGGAACTCTGCAGCAAAATTCTGATTCTTCTGAGACAGAACTCTTTTACCATGAAATTAGATCCAAATTCTCTGGTTTTCCATGACTCTTCCCTGCTGGCATGCAGATGGCACAATAGGCTGTATTTCAGCAGAGAAATGCAGAACTTCTTCCCGAGAAAGATCAGAGGCATATAGATTTTATTTTCCTCTTTAAAATCTCGTGTTCTTCTTTAACCAGCAGTCTCAGCAACAACAAAACTTCATGAGGTCGAAGTTTCTATGTTTGTTTTGACTCCCCCTGTTTTATCAGCATCAAAAGGTTTTTCCTCTCTTGTATTACATTTAGAAAATGCTTTAGTATCATATCCTTCATATTCTTAACTTGTGTTGTGGTTATGCCTTCAAGCTTTGACAAATATGCTTGGTGCTTTCAGAGAACACTTTACCATCCATCCAAGGATTGCACTCTAGAGAAACAAGGGGCAAATATCTACATGTCATTAGGTAACAAGTTCCAAATGGAGTAAGAAAAATGAGCTGTTGGCACTTAGGTTGGAATCCTCAGGAAAAGTTGAGAAGTAGTGTTAGATATTACAGATTCTGGATAGCATGTGCATATCATTTCATCTCAAGTGGAGACATCAACATCAATAAAAACAGCTGCTCATTTTTCCTATAAAACTACACTGAAAAGCTCTATATACTGTTTACAGTTGAAAGATTATAGCTGATTTATAGTTGAAAGATTCAGTAGCTGGATGTTTAGGTTTAATGTTGAATTTGTAGAAGCATCACTATTTGTTTTTTTGCTACAGCCAACTCTTAACCTATGATCACACAAGGGAAGCTCTTCTTTTTCTGTGAATAAGCAGAAGGAGGAAAAATTCTATGAACTCCAGCAATAAATTAATTTTATTTAAAAGTAGATCTGTGGGTATGTCTAACAACCTTGAAATGTGTTTAAATCCAATATTATCATCCAGGTGAGAGATGTATCCCACTGACGCTTTGTTCCTAGAATTTCCAGGTATTTGGAATTGGTTCTGCTGGCTGCTGCTGTCACAGGTTTTTCCAGCTGCCATGCAGGAGGACTTTTTCCAAGAAGCAAAGGTGAACAGTGGGTTTAGCTGCAGTACATGATCTCAGTGACTAATTTAGAGAGTTCCTGACTCCCAGTCAGCGCACACAGAGAGTTCTTATAAAGTCCTCAATAAAGAGATTCAGTCTGTCATCCTTGAGAGCTCTTTGGATTGCCCTGATGTTGTTAATGAGGAGTCAGTCAGCTTTCAGCTACACAAATCTGAGCAGAATTTCACACTGCTTTCAACAGGATATATGTGCATGCATTTAAAGAATTAGTCTTTGCGTTTTCCTGCTGTCGTTGGCTCCATAGGATCGAGATGTGTTAGAGCTAGAGCAGGAGACGAGGATGTTGGAGAGGTCTTGTACTCCCTCTCTGCTCAGGAGAGTTCTCTGAAATTGTCACCTTCCTGCTCATCATTTCTGTGTCTGTAAATCTTTCATTACAGGGCAGGGCTGCTTCCTTCCAAGGCAGAGAGAAGTTCCCCTTCCTGCTTATTCTCCACAGCTTTGCAGAGCCACTGCAGCTCCAGCAGGGAATTGGATTCTGTCCATCTCCACATGTCATTAGCATTGCTCTCCTGTCTTCCAGTGCTGTTTTTTCTTCACTAGTGATGTCAGAACTGTTTAAGTTGCTATTTTGAATTTCAAATCCCACTTGAACTTGTCAGAAAAGCAAAATCTATAGGATTTTGAAAACTGTTCCCTGCATGGAACTGAAAAATAAGAACTACTAGCACTTCTGGGATAGTATTATAATATGGGTATTATCTTCTGCCTCACTTTAAGTTTGGAAGTGCTTAAAGAAAGTTCTTTATGGCCTTCACATTTGGCCTGTGAAAGGAGTAGTACCAGTTTCCAACTCTTACTTGAAGCATAACACATTGCCAAAGATTTAGAAGTAAGCAGATTTTCAGCTTTCTCAGAAATAATAGTTTATCTGAATTATTATGAATTATTGATGGCAAACTTTACTTTCCTTACCAGTCAGTTGTGGTGCAGATTTTTTGCCATGTAGTTGTGCAGGTTTTAACATGTTAAGTTTTCTCTAGGCCTACTTCACAATGCTTTATTTAGTCAGTTTTTGGTGCTTCAGGGTTTGCTTTTTGTTTGCTTCATAATCAGTCTACACTCAAAATATAGTTTATAAAAGAGAAAGGTGAAAACTCATTTTCATTGTCAGGAATCATAAAATATCACAAGGTTTCTCTTTCTTTAGCAACAGATGAAAAGATTATTGTATGAGGCAGTTCTGTGATGTGTCTCATTTCATGTGGAGCTTCTCTGAGTGCTGTTATTCTGTATCATCCCTAATGACTGCAGTGCCTTGAGTCACAGTGTTGTGTTTCTGTAAAAGCTTTCACTTTTTCGTTGTTTGTTCTCAAGGTTACATTATGCAAAATACAATGTATACCAGTACAGGCTGTATAAAAAATATTTTTAATCCTTTTGTGAAAACTGAAACAGCTCTGCTCTGGGGGAGAAGCTTTGGGCCTGTTTCAAGTATTCCCAACTTCTAAAATGAACTGCTGTTTTTCTTCCTCTGTCTGAAAAGGTATGGGTCATGTCTCTTGCCTTTAAAAGTATTCCAAGGTGGTAATTCTTTCACTGTCTTGCTTTGTTAATTTGATTTAGCTCTTCACCATGAATTGCAAACCACTAAGAATTATCAAAAAGTAGTTTTACTGTTTAAATAATTATGAAGATGAAAGAGAACTTCTTCTATTTTACTATAAATGTGAGAAGTCAGGCTAAAAATATGAGGGAGGTACGAGGAGAGGAAAGGACAGACTTCTGATTTTATTTCAATGCATTTGCATTATGGATAGGAAGGAACAAACAAGTTCAATTAAATACATTATTTAAAACTTCTGGTTTGGCTTGATTAAATCTCTGCTCTACCAATCATTTTCCTTATCATGCCACTTTTTTTTCTTTACTTTCTGGTGAGGTGGGGCATTGTGTCTTTTAATGATTTGCTTATGTTCCCTACAGAGCTTTTATCCCAGCAGTCTGCCTGCTATCCCAGCCTTTGTTGTTTCTGTTGTGCCCAAAAATCCTACAGAAATGTGTGAGAATTTTGAGTTGTCCACTCCAGTGTGAACACTTTGCTGAGGGCACACAGGCTGGGGGCTGTCTCTGTGTGGAGCCCCTGGATCAGGTAGACTCTGGTAAGAAGCATTTAGCGCAGAAAATGTTATGAGAAAACTTAGTAATCACCCAGGTTAGTATTTCCTATGACTCTTGTGCATTTAAACCTTGGCTGTGAGTCTGTGCTCTACCTTTTCCTCTATGAACTACTGAAATTCTTGTAAAGCTCCTGACTGCAATGTACACGTAGCTGTGAAAATACTGAGGAAATCAAAACAACAAACCTCCCCACAAAAAAGCCTAGACATAACCAAACAAAAAACATGAGCTGTAATTTTGTTCTGGTCTCACCATCCCTTTCTTGAAGTTTGCCACAAAATAATCAGTCTTACACTTGAACAGGGCAACTTCTTTGATTTTCCTTTAAATTTAAAAACAAGGAACCGAGTGTGAACTGCCAAGAGGTTTTTTTAATAATATGTGCTGCTGCTTGCTCCACTTGCATTTGCTCTCAACAAACGTATTCCTCAGCAGTCAAATTTTGTTAAAAGTTGGAAGGCTTCCCCTCAGAGGTGCCAAAGGAGTCTCTTCCTCACTCCAAAAGGCTTTCTTGTGAAGCATCTCTGGTAACCCACACTGATTAAAAACATTATCTTTTCCAAAGCAATTCTGTGAGTGCCCCTGTATGGAATGAGAAGGAATTTGGTGCCAAAAGATGTTCCTTTTCTCCAAGAGACCAACAGGATAGGACAGTGAGGATACTACTGAAGATTCTTAAGTGCCTTGCAGAAATAGTTGCTAGAGTTAATTTTTGACCAGGCAACTGTAATTTAATGCCTCTGATAAACGCTTTTTAGGTATTTAAGGAGAAAGGATGAGGTCCATCAAAGGAAAGAGTTCTCTGAAGTCTTTTTGTCAGAACAAAGAATGTAAAGGAAGTTTTTAAAGAGTTGTTGAACATTCTAAATATCTACTATGAAAGGCCAGTAACCCTCGTATGTGAGACAGGATTTTGAGGAGGAGCTGGTTGGTCACCCAGTCTCTCATTAATACCTTGGAAAGGCATTGAAATGCCTTACAGTGCTCGATGTGCTCTAGGGTGCTCCACCTACTCCACCTTGGGTCCCATTGTGGAGATCATCATCTTGGGTTTTACAATCTGAGCTAATTCATTTGCCTAACCTTTCAGCTTGGAGAAACCTTGTACACTTGGCTGCTGTCCAATGCTGTCTCTTTTTTAATGGTGTGGAAGCAGGTTCTCCAGGTGCCTGGGCCAGTCAGCTGTGCTTAACACACAGCAGGAAATCCTCGTGTCCAGGGAAAGCTGTGCACGACCACCAGGCTGGGGTGACCTCCCTGGAAGGAAAAGCAGACGCGGTATTCGAGCAAAACCAGGCAGAGTAGTTCTGTGGAAATGCAGTTTCTTCCTTCAGCAAAGCACGAGCAAGAGAAGGCTGGAGCAAGGCGCGTTAACAAACTCTTGTGTTTCCTTCCCAGAATTACGACAACAGCTGCTTGTATGATGGACCTGCGGAGATATCCGCTGGATGAGCAGAACTGCACGCTGGAGATTGAAAGCTGTAAGTACTTCTGCAAATCCTACTTATTCTGTGGTCAACTGCTTCCGAGGTTTTATTTCTGTCGGGTTCTGTTTTTTTCAGGTTTTGTTCGGGGTTGGTTTTTTTCCTCCATGCTACTAACCCAGTTGTCTTTCTGTCTGATGATGTTTAGATCCTTGTAAACACATGCGAAAAAAATAGCTTTCCAGATGGATTAGTAATTTGTGGCACAAGGATTAGCAAAAGTTATTCTGTGTTTTGATGGACAATTTACAGCTTTAAAAGTCTCATTCAAATGCCTTGTTGGAGTTCATGTGAGGAGCACAAGGATTATTATCAGTTCTTTATCCTCCTTTACTGCTGAACTGTGTGGCTGCTTGTTTCCATTTATAAATGAAGGCAAGAGGTTAGATTTGTCCTTGAAATAGGTGTTTTGTGGGTTTTTTCCTAACCACTGTGCTGTAGTTAAACTTTCAATGCATGTAAACAGTCTGTTTATATATACTGATTTAATGGCTTGTGTGTCTATTGAACTTTTTATGTGGATAAATCTTGTGAAGTAAAACCTCTCTTTTCTCTGAAGAGAATTCATGATCACTTTTATAATGACAGTGTTGCAAGCCTCTTATTTGACACTCTAATTAAGATTATATCAGAACTTTTAAGATTAATGGCATATTTTAATATGCGGGACACAAGTGTGTGTATTTTTAAAATAAGTTCTGTATTATGAAATATGTGGGATTTCTGTTTAATTTGTGCTGCAGTCTAGTAAGAAAGAACTTGGTACAGCTGAACTTCTGTTTGAGAAAGCATTTAAGAATATACTTTACATTTGTGTCCAGATTTCATTCATTTTACTGTAATACACAGATATGCTAAAATCCTCATGACACTGTTGCCTGAAATAATTTCCGTGCATAAGTAAGCAGAGTGGGACTATCATTAAAATCCTGTGTGCTGATATTCATAAGCAGCAAATGTAGTGATGGACTTTGCTCCAAGAGTGGATAAAACCCAGTTTATTTGGGGATTTTTTGCAGTTCTTTGTAGAATTGCCATTGATAGCATTTGATTCAGAAATACATATATTAGGGAGATTATGGTGTACAAAAAAACTATTGACATAATTCAGGTTTACAGAAATTTTTGTTGAGAATGTTTTTGCTGTGACAGTGTCTTTTAATTTTTCTTGTAGCGAGGACCTGGAATTTTTCTATTTTCCAATAGTGTGTGTAAGATGGGAAGCTGGAGAGTCAGAGGAAATCCTTTCTCTGTGTTTGCAGCATTGTTTAAATGGCCAACAAGGTCTTGCCATCTCTCTGCATTGCTGAGATGACTAAATCTTAGTGGGATTCACAAACTACATATCTCCTGTCTCTCATCCTTTCAGAAACCACTCTGGAAAATATTCCCAGGAAATACCTGTCAGGTAATTCCTTACACAAAACAGAAAATTCACTTATGTCTCTGCTTATTAATGAGAGCACTTGTTCTCATTCAGACTCAGAATGTGGTACTTGGAACTTGAAATTTCTGCTTCATCTGATTTGGAGTAGAGGTTTGATGCAGATCACTTATTTTTTCAAGAAACAATCCTAAAAACCAAGGTATTGAGCTCCCAAAGCTGTTGTTCTGCTTGGTGTGAAAACTTAGTGCTTATTATCCCTCAGAAAGGGAGGGTAGGAGCTGAATTTACCTGGAGCAGAGGTCATCTGTGGATTTGTGAGCTCTGTTGCAGCATCACAAAGGTGAAATGGATTTAAATCAGAATACCGCTTGTAGCCAGCCTGGCTTTCATGGCAATAGCAAAGACCATTAAAGAATGTGGATAAAATAATGCTTGAACTGTGTTTTGAAGCACTGTCACGCTGCTTTAGAAAATGACTGGTCTTCATAAACATCATTCTGTCCTGGTGAAAACCTGTCTGTCTACTTTTCCTGAGTCACTTCAGGCAAAAATGCTGGTAGGTAGTGGGCAGGTTGAATAAGATTGGAAATGACTTTCGGAGTGATCCAATGCAGGTGCTGAAGTCACAATCCCTTGTACAAAGTGGTTAAGCTGCGTGCCTGAAGAAGGTTGCTTTCTTTCCCTGCTGATCTCATTGGATGCCTGTTTCACCCCTGCTCTCTTGCAGGGTTAAATATGCTATAAATTCTACCCCAAGTATTTTCATGCTTATGGAGGTATGAAATTAATACTCACTGCTTGGGCCACCAGTTTGTTTTTTTTTAAATTCAGTGTCTTCTCCAGCCCTTCTGGCACCTTCATAACACATTGAATGAAAGCAGTCATAGTTTGTCATAGGCTTCATGAAACTGAATATTGCCAGTGTTTTTTTAGCTTTCTCATGCAGGAGTGTGTTAAGAGAATTGCAGAACTGGCATTAATTCTTCATTAGGAATAACTCATACCATAAGTAGTATCCCAGATGAAATCTCTATTAAACTGTGGCATTAATTCTGCCCTGTTTCCAAGAGCCATCTCTGCCTTTTTCACAACTGCATATCCCAGGTGAGAGTCTTCCCTGGTGTCGTGGGTTTGACCCTGGCTAAATGCCAGGCACCTACGACGTTTGCTTTCTATGCTCTCTCCTGCTGCAGCTATGCAGAGGAGAGGAAAAACTAACACAAAACACTGGACTTATGAGTTGAGATAAGATCACTGATAAGGGCCGCACGAGATTCAGAGCAAGAGCAGGCGGGAAACTTAAAAGTTGCAAAAAAAAGTGATTTATTAATCTAACAGAGTCAGAGGATAAATTGGAGATAAAAATAAGCTCTTAAGACACCATTTCTTCACTCACCCCCCTTTCCCTCTTAAGGCACCGCTTCTCAGCTCTCCTCCTCTCTCCTTGTTCCAATTATCCAACAACTCCCAGGCAGGGGCAGGCTGTGGGGTTTTTCTCTTAGGTCAG
>VZRL01006154.1:2905914-2967361 GCA_013397895.1 Origma solitaria | reverse complement strand
GGGGGTTCTCTGCATCCCCTGGACTCCATGGGCTGCAGGGGGACCACCTGCTCCCCCATGGTCTTCACCACGGCTGGCAGAGGGTTTTCAGCTCTGGCGCCTAGAGCACCTCCTCCCCCACTTCCTCCACTGACCTTGGTGCCTCCATGTTGTTCTCCCTCACATATTTTTACCTCCTCCTCCTCCTTCTCTGGCTAAAAAGAAGTGCGTGCTCACATTGTTTTGATTTCTTCTTAAATATGTTTTCACAGAGGCGTAACTAACATCTCTAATTGGCCCAGCTTTGGCCAGGAGCATGTCCATCATTTTCAGAGCCATCAGAGCCTGGCTCTGCTGGACATGTAGGAAAATTTCCAGAATCTTTACTCAGGACATGCAGGAGCCATCTTTGTACCCCACCCTGTTCACTGGCAAAAACTGGGCCAGGCAAAACTACCACACCTGGAACCATACAGTAAGGTCTTTCCCTTCCTCGCTGATTTCCAGCAGTGGGTTCTTTCTAGCTTTTGGTAGAATTTTTTTTGCATAGTGCTGAGAACACATGACTTGGCATTTCATAACACTGTTCACATAAATCAATGTTCTTAATATTGCTACAGTCCTCAAGGTTATCCAGTTCTTGTTCTGTTTGTTCTGTTCATCCTTGGTCCTAACAATGCCTACAGATTTTGTTTCATTAGAAATTTCATTAACACACAAATACTAAAGAATATTAATGTCAAGAAGGAAGAGCTTTGCAGTCATTCTCTGCACTGAGCATGACCTTTCAGTGCAGTACAATTTCCTACACACCTTTTACTAATTATTTTAGTCTTATACCAAATACTTCTATGAAATCCAGTTTAGATATACTTTGTTTAAAAAAAGGAGTTATTATCAAGTCAGGTTATTTGAGTTGTCATGATAGATTTTTGTCCCATTTCAATACATGTTAATGCTTTTAAAGTCCTTCCATTCTTTCTCTTCTTCATCCTTCCTTTCCTCCCCTCATCCTCTTGCTGATGCCAGAGTTGAATGCCTTCTTAAATTCCTGGGCTACCTTTTTTTTTTTTTCCCCCACCTCATCGTGTTTACTGAAATTTGTGGCCAATATCATCAATATCAAGTTTTTGTTAACCTAGATTTTTCATACATCTAGATTAATTTTCAAATTAGAAATTCTGATGGAAAAGGGTTGTATATAAAATATAAAACATGACGTAGAGGGGGTGATAACATCTATTAAGATAGAAGAGAGCATTTTTCCTATTTCAGTCTAGGACATTTTTAGTGAGATGAGATGCTAAAAGTGTAAGAGAGGACTATTCCCCATTAGTTCAAAAAGTATCAGTTTTGAGCAGTGAAATCCCATTTTTTCCCATGTACAGCTAGTTGCACTCTGAGTCCTTTAAAGGCAGGAGATTGTCGAATGTTCAGTTTTGCTATGTTCCTTCTAAACCCTTGGGCCATCCTGTCCAAGGGGGTCTGCTCTGAGCTGTTCTGCTTCTCCCTTTCTTTTGTTATTCTCCAGCATACAGAACAGCAGGGTTATAATACCAGAGGGAAATCAATTTTCCTACGTATTCATCTCTTAGTTTCTCAACTTGCAGGCAACAGAGAGCTTTTCCCTTTTTAGTTGAATATTAACTTGACTCAGTAAATACCTCTCTGTTCTGCACCCTACCTCTGCCACTGCAGTTTGCATTGCTGAGTTTCTGATGACTCTCTACAATAATTTTATTTCTCTGCTGTTTCCTGCCTCTCTGGAATTGTAACCATTGAAAGGAATGTCTCAGCTAATCAACCATAAGACTAGTGGGAGCTCAAAGGCAAAAAGAAGTACAAGGGAGTTTGATGAATACTTCATATTCCTAAAAACTAATAAAATATCATATTGCACATCCTCTAGCATAACAGAAATTATTGTGATTCTTTTGAATATTTTTAAATGCAGTTATTCACAATTCATCTGGTACATCTGGACCTTTGTCCATTTCAATTATGCAGTGCAACATAAAGACAAAAATTTTTTTCAGCTCCTTCTTATCTTGTTTCATAATATGTTTGGCCTAGCTATATTTGCTATACCAAGGTAAAATTGAGAATCTACCTGCCTTGTGACAGAGGTAATTTTCTTCTATTTTTTTTTCCATTTCTTTATTGCTGTGGAACAAACAGGAACGCACTGAGTTTCTCCTCAGAAGCATATCCTCAGAAACACTTTGCAGAGTGCATGAAAGATGTGGCATTGGAGCAGCACATCAAAGCCCTGCTGTCGGCAGCCTGAGCAGACAGGGAGCTCCCCACGCAGATGTCCTGACCAGGGAAAAGCCCGCACAGACAGGCAGGGGGGACTGCTTTGCTGATGAATGAGAAATAATTGTTTTCAGGACATTTCATTTATGTAAAAGCCTGGCGTGTTCAGAGCAGAAATCATGAGGGTTTTTTTCTACTTCATGACAAAACCGCCAGAGTACCAGACAGAGTTAAATACTTCCATTCAGTAAGACAGGCTGGAAAAAGCCAGAAACAGTGAAAAGAGTATCATTGCTCCCAGTGGCAGTGCAGCCCAGTACCAAACACTTTCTAATCAGATCATCTGTGAAAGCTCATCAACAAGAGAAACAGAACTCATCTCTGTGTGCTCAAGGTGACTTTAGGAGTACTTTTAAGGGGCTGAAAAGAAATCAAAGCAGCCTTTTGCTGAAGCCTTGAGTACTTTGCAGATTGCTGCTCTGGCCATTGATCAAAGCTGTAATCAGGTCACACGGGACAAATGGTGGAACTCCAGGAGCTGACCAGGCAAGACTTTACTGGGTTAGAGGAGAATGGGTTTGGTGCCAGGCAAGAAACTCTGCTGATCCCCAGGGCTGGGGTGTTCAGCACAGGAGGATACCATGGGAAAACATCACTTCCAACAATTGCACAGCAAGTGGAAAGCTGAACATGTGACTCTTGGGCCACTGACAGCTAGAATTTCAAAAGTTGTTAATATTTTTCCTTGCTTGTATCAAACTCAGTGTGTATCCCATCCCCTTTGTCTCTTCAGCTGAATCTGTTCTGCACTGTGGCCCTTGTAGAGAGGATATTCCTCTGTCAGCAGAAGGTATTCTTATCAAAGCGCACCTTTTTCCATCTCGTTCACCATCTCCATGTTCAGATCTCCTCATTTGGATTCTGTGCCAGTTCAACCTCGACAGCACTGTGTGTTGAGAAGAGACTTTGGTTGTTTGTGAGGAATTCCACCTCTGTCCATGGCCATTTTAGCACCATCGGCTTTTAGTGTGGCTTCCTTGGGCCAGGTACTTTGTTCTTTATTTGTCCTCTGTAATTTCATCTCAAGTACACTGAAAGGAGAAGAGGTATAATTTCAGTGGCATAACGCACGCTGAAAATGAGCAGGAAATCCTTGACTCCTCTTCAGCGTGGAGATAGGATGATTCAGGAAGTGCTAAAATAATCCCCAGCAGTGGATGATTCTTCTGGGGAGCCTGAAGAGGGGAAGGGAATTTAGACTCACCATCAGTGCATATGATCAGGGTGGGCTGTGCACAAGGGACTAGTGCTTGTGAGGTTTGGATAACACACACCCCCACACCCAGCTGGGGACTTCAGACTGGAGCTCAGATAACACCCAGGATATATTACCCTACAGGTAGGCAAGAGGGAAGTATTTTCCTTTTTTCACTACATCTCAGTACATCTTTGCGGCAGTCTGCGTCCTGGGAGCACTCACAGCACAAACAAGGTGATGTGCTGTTTGCAAATGAGGGACGAATTGCACAGAAGTTCTGCAGCAGACTCTTAATGCTTTCAAGCAGCCTGGAGTTAGATCGAAGAGAAAATGCAGTATACAAATATCTAATCTGTGCCTATCAGCCCCAGACCATACAGGCAGCATAGATTTCCACAGAGAAATTCACAGTTTTAAGTGCTTTTTTTTTCTTTTTATCATTCTACAGTTGAATATGGAGAATATATAGAATCATAAAGACATAAAACCAAATGCAAATGGTTTTAAAACTTCTAATGTATTTTGCCTTTTATATCCAGTGTGAACAAGAGCAACTTTCCCCGTTTTTACAAATAACCCAGCCTTTTATCAAGGGATTATTAGAAACAAAAAGGGCCCTGTTCAAAGAATGCATATTCAGAAAATATCAAATGTATTTGCTAAGGTTTGGGGAAAAAAATTGCATGTCCAGGACGGTGCAGAAAAATATTTTCCAAAAGAAAAGAATATTTTTTAACAAAAGCTCTGATACCCTTATATCGAATAAATGATGCGGAAGTATGGAGAGCTGATGGGTTAACACTTTACAGTCCTGTTTTGAGAAGGTATGAATTTTACAAGGGAAATATTGACTTATCTGGGTTTTTTTAGGATCTCTGTTATAAAATGTCATACTTCAGGCACATGGTTTTCTGTAGGTTTCGTATTCTTTTCAAATACCTTGTAACTGGTGATTTCTTCAAGGGAAAGAAGTATTTATAAGTGCTTTGTCAGTATTTATAAGTGTCATGTGATATTGTTACATACCTTAGGTCTGAATAGTGTATGATCTGAGATTATACTTTGTTTTCATTATTTTCCTTGGAGTACACAATGTGGTTAGGGTCTTCTTTTATAAAATTTTTTTGGAACATTGTAAGGGATGGAAGTTGCACTGAAAGCTAATAATGCCTTATTCTCCATGGTCTCAGGCTACTTATGCAGTGTATTACCTTTTTCAAAATGAAATACTCTCTTCAGCATGCTGCAGCTTTTACAAAACAGTAATATTTGTCAGGGACTGGAATCCCTTGACCCTCAGGTCTTTTTCTCTAGAAGACAATGCAAACTATGACTATCAGGCAGTGATTGCATATCTGAGAAAAGAAATTAAATATGTTTCTACAGCCATTTTATTTCCTCAGACAGAGGTTTTTTTCCCCTACATATAACTACAATTGTCCTTTGTTCGTCAATTACATACATTAAAGAATGATTTATTTGTTTTAACGAGTGTGCAAAACATCTAGGGGCAGGAGGACAGTTGTTTGAATTTGTTGTCAGCCTGATCTGTATTTGCCCTTGGCCACTGATAACAGCAACTCAAACAGTTAATGCCAACACTCTTGCTAATGCTGAATTACTTCAGTGGGGGAAGGATGAGAAAATGAATATTTGAGTCATTGCAAAACTGCGGATTCAGATGAAATCTGACAAGCCATTTTGGCCTGTTTACAAAACAACAGCAACAAACAAAATGGGATCAGCTCTCACCCTTCACTGGCAAAGTGTCCCTTCTTTCCCCACGGGCAGCAGTCGGAGTGGGGTGAGATGGGGCAATGCTCATTAGGTTCCTTCTGTGGGAAGAATTCCATTTGCTGCTTGAGGAGCAAGCCAAAGGACCAGACTGGAGAGTGTGCTCTGTATTTGGGTCACTGCTGCTGCTCCATTTGGCCTAAGTTTCTAGAATAGGAATTGGAGATTCATCTCTCAAATATGAACTTAACCCTCCTCAGTGGCTCCTGTTCAAGAAAAGAAATATCTGTATTCTCCATCAGGGTTGGAGTTTTTTGTTTGGATGATTTAGTTTTTGGTTTTTTTCCAAACTCCAGGTTTTCTTTACTTTTTCTTACTGATGCTCAAATGCAAAATATTGCATCATTGGTCACTGAACAGGAAAGCAATTTCATTGGTTTTGTTTCGGCCGGTAGAAGCCAGAGTGAATAATAAGATCATCTTTTGTTTTGATTATGACATTAGATTTGGGTTGAGGAATGGCTGACCTTTCAAGTAGACAAGCCTGGGAAACATTGTTTCACTTTAGTGGAAAAACAGAGAAAAAATTGAATTAGAAGCAGCATTGTCAAAGTTTAAAATTACAATCTTTTCATCCCTTGATCACACCTTTCTAATGATGGGAGCTTAGTGAAACAAGTTCAATTTGTTTCCCGTTGCTCATGTTATTTGGTATTGGTAGTCCAGGCTCATCAAATTCCACCTGTATTTAGCAAAAACAAGCTACTTTCTCTTACTGGATGCAGTCCCATTTTCCTTTGTCTTAAATTTATTTATTAAATTCCAAGTTAGTACTGCTTATGACAGTAGTAATTCATTTTAAAAGAATTCAGCCTTATTATCCAACTTTTGGCAATGCTAGGGGAATTATCCCCTGGCTAATTCTTCTGTCTTCCATCAGTCTGACACCACTGTAGCTGATGTGGGAAAGTGCTCCTGCAAATTTGCTAAAATGTTGCTTTGGTGTGCAAGTGTACACAAGGAAACTATTATAGTTTTAGAAATGTTCCTGATACCTGTCACTCAGAGTATCTAATATGTATTTGACACACTGCACAAAATTATTTCGATGGAAATTCAAGATATCTTTTATTTATGAAAAGTTCTGACTCTTAGATAAACTTTCTCATGATATGCATTTGTTCTGAGTAAAAATGAAACTCAAATGATGCTGTTACAACTCTAAGTAGCCTCAAAAATGTGCTTTGTGAACGAACATTTATAAAGGAAAGGATGTCTAAGTGGTTCAGAGAAATCATAAAGATTATAGTCTTTATCATTTATGTTGTATTTATAAAAGAATTGGGGTTTATTTTGTCCCCTTTTTTTCTTATGTGATAATTCAGGCATGTTTTTTTCAACATTGCTTTTTATGTGAGGAAAGAGAAGTCAGTAAGTAGATCAATATGTACTTATATTTCAAGGTACACTTCCGGAATAATTCAGGATGGAAGGGACCTCAGGAGGTCTTTAGTCTAATCTGTTCAAAAATGGTCAGCTCTGTGGTCAGACCAAGTTACTCAGGGCTTTGTCCAGTCTGGTCTAGAAAACCTCCAAGGATGGAGATTGCAAAACCTTGATTCCAGTACCTGACCACAACAGTGAAGAAGTTTTATTGAAGTTTTCTATCTGGTTTATCCTGTCCTGGGATGCTGCATCTGCCTCACAGAATCAGCAATAAGTATTTACTGTTACTGATCTGGAATAGCACCTAAGTGCTACGGGGGACCTGCATTGTAAAAAAGTAAGTTATAAGTCATGTAACAAAATGCCAATACCCTGAGAATGCTCTGAATAAATCAGCATATTGTACAAGTAGCCCTGTAATTTAACAAGGGCATCTTGGAGTTAAATGATACAGTTTTTCTCCCATGTACAGCCTGGTGTGGTATAATCTGTTCCATATCTCTTCATTCAGTTGCACAGCTACTATTCCCACCATATAGATGGAAGTGTCTCTGTCACTGCTTGGTATGGTTTAAAAACTCTCAAAATAAGGATTCTTTTCTCCAGGATTATGATCTCAGAATTTTCGTTACGTTGCTTGGCTCAGTAATGTCTTTTTTGTTATATGCATTTAAAAGGCAATTCTCTATATTGTGTGTCTGTACAGCATACAAGTTGTCTTTATTGGGTGTGGAGCACAGATATGCACAGTCAGCTTTGCAGGAATGTGTTGGAAATGCATTTGTTCAGGCGACAGGTTCGGAACTGGTGGTGTGTCATATTTCCACTCCTCAGCTGCAGAGCCATCCACTGTGCATTTGCTGTCACACAAGCCTGTCTCATCCTGTGATTGATGTGTCACTGCAGCCAGAATTGGAGATGTTACCTGAGCCCAGCCAGTAATCTCCCATAAAAACAGGGTAACATAACAGAAAAAGCCAGGTGGGAGTCAGTGTCTGGCAGTGTAAGAACACACCTCTCCCCTCTGATGTGATGTGAGCTGGTGCCATGAGACATTGGAAATATCACCTTGTAACAGCAGGAGTCTGCAATGGCATGGATGGAGGCAAGGACTGGGCTGAGTCCAGGCACTTTATTCATGTGGGAAAGTTGATTATTTCAGTATTTGGTGGGTTTTGCATAACCTTACACATCTGTTTCCTGGTAAAATCACCACTTTTGAGCCGATTTTCTTAAACAGTTAATTGCCAGTCAACACACATTAGAAGTGAACATTTGTCCAATATCAGACACAGCTTGGTTCAAGGCAAACACAGCCATTGTGGGCTGCTAGGGGAACAAGTTTCATAAAAGCACAGCAGGCACCTGAATCTGACTGTGTGGGAGCCCTTCAGTGGAAGTCAGGGGACTCCAAGGAAGCAAGAGTTTGTTCTGCTGAGCACAGCCTGGAACAGTCATCCCTCCAACAGCTGACTTCTGCAAGAGTGATCTACCCCAAAATGTTGCACAGATCACCTGAGTGATACTGAAATGCTGGTAAGTTACATTTTTGCTCGTAAATAATGACTTTATTCCTTTGGGGAATTATTTTCTGTGTCAGGGCACTTGTAACCTGTTCCTGACACACGATCTATCACTGTTTGGGGGGAATTCTGTAAAGGGGCAAAGAGCACAACAGCAGACTTTTATTTTTCACTTTACCTATGGTTCCTCTCTGTCTCCTTTTCTTTGCAGAGCAAAAATGAGCAATATGAAGAGTAATATTAGTGACTCCTGTCAGAATTATTGTCCTAGGGATTGTATCCATGCCCAGGAACTTCTCCTTCTCCACACAGAGCCAACATGAATGTGCAGAGAAGCAGATGTGCCTCAAAGTGCTGCAAGTGCAGTGTCTCTGCTGTAAGTGGTTTTTGTTGCTGTAGCATGGAAGGCAGTGGTGCAACTGTGCACGTGTACTAACTAGAGAATTGGTTTCCTTTCAGGTTTCAAGAACAGCTTTCTTCAAGTCCTGCAAGTTCCACAGCATTGTAGGTAATGCATGACATTTTTCTCCTGCAAAATCAACTTGACTTCCTGTCAAAGTTGTTCTCTTGCTGTCTGAGAAGAACTATCTTTTACTTATCTCCATTTTTATTCATTTTTGGGAAGATGGTATTGAGGAACCGGGTTTTACATTTTGCTGTGGTGGCAGAAAAGCTGCCTTCTCACTATGTCCAAAATTAGCATCTGCCCTCTAGTGTGCTATGTACAGCATTGAGTTCTCCATTTTTCTCTTTTGATCTTTTGCTCTCTTTCTCTCGCTTTCTTTCTCTTGTTTCCTCTTTTTCTCATTTTCTTTCCTCTTTTCCCATTTTTTCCCCTTTCAATGACTCTTCATGTACTGCTGATACTGCTGTAGAATTGATTGTATAGGTGCAGGAACCTTGCTTTCATTGTAAAAAGGACAAGGTGCTTGCTAAATATGTTAACTTTCTTTAAAAAATAAAATGGTGTTTTTAACTTTTGTATCTGTGTGTTTCATTCTGAATGTAATGGAATTATGAACACAGCAAAACATGGGAAATTTTTGAAATGTGCTGAGAGAAGATGACTGTGATATCTGAATGCCTGTCAGCTAGTTTTTCTATTTTTACACACAAAAATTATATATTAAAGAATAGTATACTTTTTAAGATGAGCTTTATTTTGGATGGGGGCTCTTGAAAGTGATGCAAATATAAGTAGCATTTGTACTACGTACATTCCTGCTAATTTGTGCTGATGAGTGATCCATGAAGACTTTTAGTCACTTTTTTTTGAAGATAGGTCTTTGTAACTGAACAGTGAGTTCCTATTTGCACATATTTTCATATGTGCTAGCTCTGATTTGGCCTTGAAACTGTACTCAGGGACACTTTGTTCTATGGCTGGATGCCAAATTGCTTTTGATTTTAAAGAATTTTAAAAAATATGTTTGATAAATTAGGTCAATATGCCTGTTACAAATGGTATGGCTGTAATTTTGCCAAACATTAAATTGTAAAAACAGTGATATAATTATCATTTAAGGATGATTTTCATAGTTGTAATGGCTATATATGAACAGGCATCAATAATGTGTTTTCATACTTTACATCTTAGAATGACTTGCCTTTACAGGGAGCTGTCTAGGCTGATTAAAACTGCACTTTTTTCTGGGTATGAAATGTGCTGTTGGAAGATGAGCTTTTTTTGAAAGGGCTGGTGCACTTGTCTTTCCTGCTTGAGCATTAGCCAGCACCTCCCACCGAGTCAAGCTCCTCTGACTCCTTCTGGGAGTTTGTTTCTTCTTGGACTCAAAAAGTGTTATTGTGAATGAATCCTGAGATGTTAATATGGCTGCTGTGGAGGTGAGGAGGATGTCAGGTTATATAGAAACAATGTCATTTTATGACTTTTTTTTTGTCTTACTGGGAAAATACCATGCTTTGAATACAGCATGTTTTCCTTAAACACAGGGCAACCTAGAGCAGCTGCTTGTTCTATGTGGTTTTGTTTTTTAATTTTTTTTTTTTTTTTAAGTCCTTTTTACCTTCAGGGATTTGGATGATTGTGACAAGTGTTTTAGCCAGAAGGTCGAACACAGCTCACAAGGGAGACTCCATCTGGGACCGAAAATACAGCAGTGTTGGTTCCACATGTTCATGAGTCAACACACGAGGCCTCTTAACCAGCCAAAAATGAACTCAGTCTGTAAAAAAGAAGGCAATACCTTGTATTAAGGGCTTATCATTCTGTTATTACAAATATATCTCCAAATTTCCTAATTTGCTGATGCATTTTGGCTATTCTATGAGTGTCTGACCTTCGAAGAAGCTCAGCTCTCAGCTCAAGCGCTGTCATCCCTAGTGAGTTCAGAATAGATTGCAAACTGCTTCCATAGGAAGGATGAATGTAAGCCCTAAATAATTATGAGAATGATGACTAGGCAAGCCTTTTAGATGGATCTTTCCTTATCTAAATTGTTTTTCCAATCATGATAAAAATATCAAAGTATGCTATAAAAATATCTGAGAAAAATATCAGAGTCAGTTGCATAGAGGAAGATAATTAGCAGATAGTGTACATCTGTTCTTACAGAATCAAAGAAGGGCAGATGAGCTGATGTGGAGCTCTGTGTACTTTAACCTGGACTATTTTCAGCCCCTTGGTTGTCTTAGATTTTGTCCACTGCATTGCAGCTGTCTGCAGAAGGCAGATCTGTCAGTAAGTCAGTATTATTTCCTACTGCGTGTGTGGAACTTTAAAGTTCTGATTTTGTTTGTGATGGGAATGGCTGATGTCAGTGGAGTTTTCTGGTCAATATGGCTAAAAGAGATTCAGAGTCCTTATCTCTCATTAAAATCTGATCAAGCAAATGTTGACCAAACGCTGTCACCCTTTGAACAGTTTTGTCTAAGACACGTTCCTGTCTCAAGACATCATTGTTGCAACTGGCACATGGAGTCTGAAGTGTGTTGTACCTCTTTTAAGCTGGTCTCTCACAACTCCTGTTGGTGTGTGGTGATACCCAGAGTCTTCAATAAATGGGTTTGTGTTCCAGATTCTTGGGAACATGCCATCAGTGCATGGACTTTTAGCCACGGAAGCATTCTGCTGTCATCCGTGTGACAGAGTGGCTAAATGAGATTTTTGCTGTTCAGACAGAGACCTGTGCAGTCTTTTCTTGATGACTACTCATAAATGTCAAAGGTGTGAGGTCAGTCCCCTCCAGCTGCCTTCTGGACGAGGCACAGTTTGGAGCTTTGTGTGTCCTGTGGCTGTCTGAATAGTCTCTTAAATTTGGTATCAGTGCCTCAGTGTACACAGCATGAAATCCTTCTTGACTGACAGGTCTCAGTCTGTCCCATGTTTGAGCAGGCAGCATTACAGTTAAGGGAAGAAATGCAAAAATAAATACTAATTTTTAAAATTGGTCTTGTTTTCAGAATAAATGTAACAATTGAGTTAAACGTGTTTAAATGGAAGTTCTCTTTATAACATGTTTTGATGAGGAAATTATTGTATGTTATTTACTGGGTATCTGCAGCTAAATTACATATTGTTGCATTTTAAGTTGTTCAAACTAGTGCAAAAAGACCTTGGGAAGTGTATGATCAGATGGATATCTCAGAAAGCTGTTTTGTAAGAGTAGACATGCTTGCTTATGGAAGCATGGTTGTGCTTCCATAAATCTTGCTAATGGTTGAATATTTCATCTAGGGGACAGGGTTATTCATTCCATATCTATTTTTTACCTGTCTTTATGCTCTGTGTGACGTCTCTGAAAAATGATGATTGTAAAGAATGAAAAAGTTCTGTAACTTTGAGGGTATTTTAAGAGAAAAAATGTGGTCTATTGGAGCTGGTGCCGTTCTCAATATTCTCTTTTCTGAACGTGAAGGGCTCTAATCTTCCTAAAAAGGAACCCAGCCAGTTCACTTTCTGCACTTTTTGATGTTGATGATTTGAGTTTTCACGTTGTTAGAGTGAAATATTAGAATTTCTGACAGTATCTATTCTTGCTTATTAATGTTCAGTGCACAAAAGAGGGGGAACACTGACTTGACCGCTGTTTTCCTCATATATAAAAGAAGGGTGTTGTTACCACAGACCTCTTGAGCAATGAAAAAAGTCTTGCACATATCTGTAAAATTCCACCTATTCCTAAAGCATCTGGATTTTTTCAAAGTTCCACAAAGTCCACATTTTTGTGACCTCACAGCCCAACAATTGGGTAATAATCTCAATAACAGTGTCAGGATGGGAGCCCAGCACCAGCTTTGCAGTTGTTATCCATCTCTTGTGAATCAAGCTGACTACTTTCATGTTCCCATGTTATTTCCAGACATGGTAATTACTTGAATTCCTTGTGATTTATGTAACTCCAGATATGTTAAATGTCATGTGAGGTATGTCCATGCATTTGACCAGACCAAGAACTTTTTTCTTGAGTCTTTTCCTAAAAGGGTGTCAGCCTAGAGAAAAGGCAAGTGACCTTCATTGCTGTGAAAGCATTTCTAAGCTGTTTGGATTTTTGATTGTTGTTGCCTTTTTCTGCTTCATTTTCTGTCACCATTTGCCTTTGTTAGGAGTAAATGCATGTAAAAGTTTTTCCCTCCATGTCCAATTGAGTAGTAACATGCCTTGCTCAGAAATGATGTTCTAGGTTTTTCCCTACTCCCTTTCAGGGTCTGTCCTGGGCTGTGGCACAAATGTCGAGTCAGTGCAGTTTGTGTCTGCCCTGCCACGTTTTGGGGAGTGTCCCCAGAACTCCATCTCACTGCTGACAGTTCCCTGCTGAACATATTATTTTTTCCTGAGTTCTTGTGTCAGAATTCTCAATAAGGGATTGCTCTCCTTATTCTAAACCTTCTTTAATAAAACATGCAGCAGAGTGTTTGCAAAGCTGGCAGCACAGTGAGACCTTGCACCTTCTGTGCCAGCTGAGGAGCCCTGGAGGCTGCTGCCAGCACAATGGCACTGTTAGAGGCACAGTCTCCAGAGAAAATCACCTCTGGGCAGGCACAGTAAGAGTTGGAAATGTTAACGATTTTAAATGAGCAGCAGAAGTATTTGCCCAATTAGTATTTTTAAACCTCTAGTCTGCAAAAATGGTCAGCTGTCTGTATCTCCCCCCTGCCAATGCAAATGTCTCCTTATTTGTGTGACTGCTTTTCCATTTTGAACCTAACACTCCTGTTCATGAGTGGATCCCATGTGGTAGTGCCTGGATGATTTCTGAACAGCAGAGCTGTTTGCTGGAAGCAGTAGATGTCCTATATTTTGACATTAACAAGGTTCCTGATGTTGTATTGAATGACATTCTTATAAACAAGGTGGGGAAACATGGATTAGAGAAAACCACATTTGGAAAATAACATGAGCGTGATTATTGAGTTTACGGGAAGGAAACAATTTTTTTATCAAGTCCCTCTTCACTGTGTTTTCATTTAATGATCTAAGATTATGAAACTTTCAAAACATTTGTGTAGCTTGAAAGCATAGAGTTAGGTTTTCACAGTTCTCATCTCGCTGGAGAGGTGGCCTGAAAAAATCAAATTCCCAATTTTATATCTAAGACTGGCATCTCAGAACTGGGAAATAACTAGGTGTAATGGCAGCCCAGGGCAGGGGTGTGGGTATCAAAACAAAATACAGAGGCCAGCCTTGGGGAGATGATATGGATTGTGATGTGACACTGATTCCTTGGCAGCAGGAGTAAGGCTGAGATCAGGGTCTATAAATAGAAGTGTGATTTGTAAAATAACTGAAGTAAGTTTTCTGTTCTGTCCTGGGGTGGTAGTACGGCGTGGTCAGGCTGTGTCCTTCAAGAGCCGCACCTCAAGGAAGGTTTGTGTCAGTTAGAGAACATCCAGGACACAGCAAGAAAGTTAATCCAAGTCCTAGAAAATATGGCTTAGAAGAAAGAGTTGTTCTGGTGAAGGGGAATTGAAGGACGAGATGTGTGAGTCTTTTAACATACAAAATGTACTGCAGAGGAAGAGGATAGCCTGTTCTCTGTAATGTTGGTTGGGAGAAGCAGTGATGATCTAAATTGCAGCAGTGAGAGTTCAAAGCGGAGATGGTGGGGATGGGAAGCGTAAAGATAACCACAGTGAGATGCAGGGATAGACTTTGACCCTCTGTGGTCCACACCACACCAGGAGGGCTCTCAAGACAAGCAGAAAACCATTTGACAGGAACTGTGGAGGTACAGTTGCCCCTAACCTTGCTGATAAATAGATTTTGCATGAATGACAGATGGATACACCAGCATGAAATTATCATTCTATAAAAAGTTGATTAAAACCCAAAAGTAAGGCTTGATAAGCAGATGAAGAATTCAACATGTCTTACTCAACGACTATATTTGCATTTTCCTCCTACCAGTCTGAAGCAGAGCTGGAATGAGTGTCTCTGAGTATAACCAAGATCAGAAAGGTTGTTTTGATTTGTTTTCGAGTGGAAGGTTGTCTATGCTTTCTCCTTGTGATGGTGTGCACTCCTCTTCAGGTGCATACAGGCATCAGCAAATAACAAATATATTGCTATACATATTGAATAGTATTTGAGTATGCATAGATGTGTTTATCTTTCAGTATTTTCAGGCACAGAGCACGTTAAGTTTTATAAAAACCTGTGACTTTGTAAATTTGTCTCAGATTATCCTCTGGAATAGCCCAGGGAAGTAGTTATCCTCTCTCTGTTATCTAGTGTGTGTAATTTCTGTGCTGTGGAAATAGTTTAAAAGAGAATGACTACTGGAGGTTTTGGTGGTTGGGCTTTTTTTCGTTTTTTTCTGAGAGGGAAATTACTACCCTGTATCAGTACTGTGTGTTTTCTTTGTTTCTGTTGCTTGTGACAGTGAAAGAAAAAGCCCATTAAAATGTGCAATATTACTTAAAACGTCCTCTGAAACTAACAGTGGTATTGCTGGGTTTTGAGCAATTTCAGTTTGTCAGTATTCCTGGCATTTAGGTGTCCATGCAATTGGCACTGTTCTGGGTTATTGTTTAAGAACTCCTAATGTATCTCTGTTAATTTTTCTTTGCTTCCAATCTTTTGTTCTGGAAATTGGGGGGNGTGTTCACTTTTTTTTTAAAGTTTCCTCTGATATTGCTGCTTAATAGGCATCACTCTTTTGGGCATCAGGTATTAGTTCTAGCTAGTCCTGACATCTCAAAGGAGACAAGCATGAAGAAGAAATGGTGATGATGTGGTTCTGCTTTTCTTTACAGAGCTGACTCAGCAGGGGAGGGAATGACACACTGCATCATTTAAAGATCACATATTGCAGCAAGTATTTCCAGGATTTTTCAGATGAATGTGTGGGAATGGAACAGAAATCTAGTTTTAGATACTTCATGCCGTGCGATTTCTCGTTATCCCTAGTTTCAAATCTGGAAGTCATATTTCTTAACCTAAGATTTTTCAAGGAAAGAATTTCGACCTACAGCAAGATGGGAGAACACGTTTTATTCAAGTGTGGATATACACCAGGGAACTCCCCTTGCAGGGCACTCGTGAAATGTGTGCTCTGTGCCATAAAAGGGGAAAGCGCCTGTCCGTTTTGTGTCTTCATTCATCATCATTTTATGTGTGTTGTATTCTGTCCTGCTCTTTAATTAAAGAATTTCTTTGCTGTGATTAACCTTAGCAGGTTTCTGCTATGATTGGAAAAGGTAATGATGGCACATTTAAAGAGTCAGTGAATTTTGTGCTATTAACATGCTCTATGTAAAGAGATTGTGATAAAAATAACAAAACATGTGGAAGCAAAGTCCCACATGTATAAAATAAAGTATTATTCAGCTAAGTACCTTTAAAACAATATGCAGTGTCAGTGCAAAATATTTTCTTGCTAAAAGACATAAGTCAAAGAGCAGCCTTTGCTGTGTTGTAGCATATGCTTGTGCTTGGCAAAAGTACTGGCAGAAAGCATGTCAAACGACGGTGCTTAGAGTATTAAAGTTTTAACAAAATGTCAGAGAAAACTGGAAACTGGTTAATCCACAGAAATCTGTCATAAAGATTGCATTGTAAGGTGGTTTCAGCATGAATTCTAGTGACATATGGGAGCTTAAAATATAATCTAATGATATATCTCTATCGGTGAGATGTTTATGTAACATGATTGCAACAGAGATGTCTTTTCTTGTTAATTTATAACATAGTGGAAGTTGCCATCTTTGTAGAACAATGCAAAGAACAAGTTTTATTCAGAAAAATCTTAGTGTTGGAACCAGAGCTTGCTTTTTTTTCCCTCTATACATTTATGAAAGGAGAAATGCTGCATCTAGTTTAAAGTAGGCTGAAGACAGGCAGCCTGCTCTGTGGAAATCTGTGTTGCTGCTGACTTCTGTTCCACTCTGGGCACGTGTACCCAGGAAAGAGAGCAGACAGAAACACAAGTGAAAGACAAAACTTCGTTCAGAGAAAGCTCTGACAGAAATCATTTCATATGGGAATAATCAAGTGAAGGTCTTTTCCAGTGGAACTGAAACTGGTAAAGTTCTTCTATAACGCTGAAGAAAAATCCTGAATTATTTCAATGCGCTGCAGTTTATAAACTACGGGTTTGGTTACTGTGCTGCTTGGTTTTATAGAAATGCAGAAAGAAACCTTGAGTCGCAGTGAGGTTCCAGAATTCATATTGGTCCTAAGCGTAAACATTTTTTTTTTTTTTGCATTATGGAAAGTTTTTTCATTCAAATCTTTTTTGATGAACGTGATTTTTAACATGATGGGCTGTAATGTATCACTACCACCATCTGATTTTGCCCAAATCCCACCTGTGATGCAGTAAAAATGCTGTCTGTTATCCTTTATGTCAGTGGCGATGCTTACCCTCATTAATCACAGGCCGTGGCAGAGAGCAGAAGTCTCTCTGCTGTTCTTTTCCTCCAGAGCTGAGCTCTGCTGAGCCCTGCCTGCCAGGGGGGCCCTGTGCAGCTGCTCCGGTGGGTGAGGTGCGGTGAGGAGGCAGCTCCTGCAGGCTCTGCGGCTCAGGTGCACAGCTCTCAGGAGGGTGGCATGGCCCTGCCACCTCAGGGGAGCCACCAGAGCCCTGGCACTGCCCGAGCTGCCAGCCCAGGGAAAGGGCAGTGCCCACGAGGGGAAATTGCCGTCGCTGCTAGGGACAGGACTCGGAAGGGCTCAGCTCCTCACTAATCATCAGGCACTCTGGGACCTGGCTGCTCTTAGAGCTGTCTAAAGAGATTCCAGACACTTTTGAAAAGCTAGGTTTTCCTTTAAGAATTATTTTAGGTACGTTACAGGAGGAATGAGGAAATCCTGTCTAATACATTGCTGTAGAAGAACAGTCCTTTTAAATAAGGTTGAAAGTTATTACTACATAGGCATTCAGATCACGTTTGTTCTGAGTGATTTTCTGGATACCCTGAAAAATGGATGCAACTGAATATTATTCCTCTTTCATGTATTCTTTCTTTTCTTTTTCTCTCTTTTCTAATTTTTTTTTAAAGACTCACCATTGTGGGACAGAAATCAATGTCCAGTTTCGTAGATTCTGTAAGAGGAAAGCACAAAAGAGTTGCCACAAAAGATATCCTTGTACACAATTACTTTTAGCTGTTGAAATATTTTCTGTATCTGAGAGAACAATCAGTCTCTGTCGGCTTGTTATGTGTGGTAGGGAGGGTTCTGTGGGTGAAATGCCCTGTGGTTGCCTTGCTGTGGGCTGTGTCATAATGCAGGAATACAGCACAGTGAATTAAGGGAACAGATTTCAATTAGAGGGATCTACTGTTGAGCTTAAGAGCCTTCTTGTTTTGTTCTTCATATAGTTTTGAGAAGAAAGATGTTGGAGGCTATTAGTCCTTTTAATGTTGTTCAGGTGTGTGGCCAGAAGCACACCCCACGTATCTGATTTTTTTGCAATTCTTGAGACTGTTAGTGTCCACAGCTTATAGCAGATATAGAAATGGCACAGTTCACTGGCAAGTTGAACATACTGTTTCATGACTGTGGCTTGGCTGTGCCTGCATAATATTTTTTGTCAATTTTTCCCCTATAGTATGAGACCAATATTAAAAGTATTTACATCCTTCGGTTCAGGAGAATGTCCCTGTGTTTTGTGATTCTGCTGAGAGAATCCCACTGGTCCTCTAAATGCTGAGAGAAATAAAAAAAACAGCCTTAGAGCAGCATTTGTCTGATGAATTAGTGTTTAGCTCACCTAAAGAAAATGATCTAGCTAAATAAATTATTGAGTCTACCTGTGTTGCCAAGGGAAATCTGTACATCCCTCTGAAATCAGGTCATCAAACCTGTTCAACGAGGGGATGTGCCATTCTGGAGGTTCATTCTTTCCAGTTTCTGCCTATGGAGTCCAGGTGTCTAGTCTGATTCTCAAGATTAGGATTGTGAATTTAGGAACACTAAATCTCTTTCTAGCCTGAATTGCACTGATAAAACCCTCAGAATTCTCAGTATGTTAATTTTGTCCTTTTACACTATCAACATTTAATATATATTCTGTCTTGTTTATTCTGCTGATGAAACTGGAAATTTCCTCAAATCCTTATATTCTGTGTCTATGGAATACATTTTATATCCAAGCAGCAACTCTATAATCTGGACAATTGATCATGGGTTTTAATGCTTGCCCATGAGTACCTGTCTTTACATAAATATATTTGAATCCTAAGAGGCTTTAATCATGGTAGTTCATTCAAAATGAGAATGGTTTCAGGTTAGGTATAATCATGATTTGAAGGACTGTGTCTTCAGTCATCTTCTTTTATCGCAGGAAAAAAAACCTCTTATGTGTTATAAGTATTTATATCTCCAGATTCTCTCAGAGAAAATTTCTTAATTCCAAAGTAATCTTTGGAATGATCGGTCATCTGGGTTAGAGCAGCTAATACCATAACATCGGAAGCAAGGCTTAGTGTCTCTGACATTGTGTGCACTTTTCCCTTGATTTTTTCGTTTTTTTTTCAATTTCCAGTGTATCTAAGCTCAGCCTGTCCCTCAACACTGTTTCCTATGTGTTGAGCAGAGCCTTTGCAGCTCTCTCCTGTGTGGTTCGTGGATTAAAAGCCAACCTGGTGCCATCATGCCATACTCATATGAATGGTATTGCTTTGGGTATGTTTGTGTTTTGTAGAGAAAATTGATGACTAAATTCTAATGGATGTGTGAGTGCAGTTATTACAGGGGAAAGGAGAGGAAATGTTAAATATCTCAGGTGTGTAACCCCCTTTGAAGTGGTGCACACTGGCAGCAGGCCCTGGAGACTCTAGCTGATGAAAATTCCCCTGTAAGGAGTGCTGCTCTAAGGTGTAGAGCAAGGTACATTTGGTTTTATAGGTCAGGTCACTGATTGTTCTTATTAGGCTGACAAAATCTTGTTTCTCTTAAAGAAAGCTCATTTGTGAGAGTTGTGTCCCAGTAAGGGTGAGCAGCTGGTGTGGGAAAGCACCAGACTGGCAAACAGATTTCTGATTCTCCATTTACTACTAATTTGGTCACTTCTGTGACCTGTGCTGACATCTATCCGTGCTATGGTTTCTTTTAATGCTGCATTAATGCTTCTCTGGCAAACAAACCCAGTGCATGAGCTGAAGCTGTTGCAATCTGGAATGATTGGGTTCTTGGGACTATAGAACATTAGGAAGAAGCTGCTCATAGTAAGAAAAGTGAGATAGAGTGCAGCTTCTCGTAGGAAATTGTACTACTGTGGAACAACTGCTTGAGCCGATTGCATTTCCAGGTTAGCAGCAATAATTGCTATCAACATTATGCCCTTTACATCTAATTACCTCTTTATTTAAAGCTGGTTTTATAAAGCTCTTTCTCCACCACGTTTTATGATTCAGGCACCTAATGACTCCCCAAGAGAAAGCACACCGTGCACAGATTGGCCCCATTAGTGCAAATGATGTAATAAGATAATACTATAGAATGTTACACATTAATTTTCCAATTATTATTTTTTGCCTTTCTTACAGATTCCAAGCAGAAAATGATAGCATTAGGCAGTGTATGAGAGTACACTAATCTGATTTGTCTCTCCCCGAAGATTACAAGCTATATGCCTTCTGGCCTGTTTGAACACAATTAACAGATTATATTATATTTTTGCTACATTTACTTAAAAAATATTTTTTATCCTATCAGTATTCACATATGACATTTTAAAAAGGGATCCAGTACTATTTATCTATGTTTTTCTAAGGAAAGCAAATGATTTCAGGTAATCAAGAGATTTTCAATGCCAACAAGATTTGAAAAATAGAGCAGGTATATTGAAATCCAGGGGATTAAATGCACTCCACCTGATTGCATTTATGTAACATATGCATGAATTCCTGATTTGGTCCCCTGTCTCTATTACTTTGACTTTAGACTTTTTTTTCTTTTCTCTTATAAAACAGAGAAGTACTTGGAATTCAGCTAGTTAAGAGAGGGTAATTTTCAGAAAAACTCAAGCCAGCCTTTTGTCTGAAATGTTCAATTAGTGCCTTTTATTTTTTACTCTATAGGAAGTTGACTGACTAAAACGAAACACTTTGAATATTGAGGGCATTTGCACATAAGAATGTGAGTGCAATGGGGAAAAAAAAATCTTGCTTTTGTGTCTCAACCAGTCCTCAACAAGGACATAGAATTTTTTGTCTTTTCTTATAAAACTGTAGAGTATCAAGTATGAGAATAAATGTTTGTCACAGGAAACAGACGTTCCTTTGAAGAACTGAAAAAGCCCCAAAAAAACCCAAACCAGAGATCAGAGTAAGCCCTGCTGCACATATTATTAATAGCAGCAGAGCTCAAGGAGACATGAAGATCTGGAATATTTCAATGAGAAGCCCTCGGGTCAGAGTTTTTAGCAAAACTTGAGCAACAAGGTCATGCTGGTTTGGATGCTGCAGTTATTTTCTCATCTTTGCAACCAGCCAGAGCTTTCATCTGGTTTGTAGGATGGGTTTGAAAGTGGTTTGTTGGGATTTTTTGGGGTTTTTTTGTTGGTTTTTCTTCCCTTCTCCTGGAGTGTAAATCCTGACAGCACAGGTGAGAGGTCAGAACAACTGAGGGCTAAAGATCTACAGGAGATACGAAGCTGTGTGAGGCTTTCCATTTGACAAGGGGTTACAAATTTAAATGATGAGATTATGCTGTTGCATACTTTTTTACTGACTAAAATCTAAAATTGATATGGAATGTGTGGAGCATATTTGCTTGAGAACACTGACACTTAAGTCTGATTTTGGAAAGAGGCTGAATTTGATGTAGCTGCCTTCACTGTGTGAAAGCCACAGATGTTAAGTTTCCAAGGTAAAGCCTAAAGTAATAGAGTAGTGATCAGCAGTTACATCATAAATCAACCCAGCTTTTATTGATCAAATCTGATGGTTTTGATAAGTATGTGGTGAATAAAGCCAAAGTCATGTATTCAAGCATATTCCTTGCACATTTTTCAATTTTCCTACAGCTGCCTTGCCCCATTTCCGCTATAAGCCTTTTCTTATTAAGGCAATTCATTATTAGGATGAAGAAGAAACAATATTATGTGAAAAAATAAGGTGTTGAAGTGACTTCTCAGCATTGCATATTGATCAAAGCTCTCTAAATGCCAATAAGGTGGAACTTCTCAAATTTTCAGTAACAGTTAATCTAGTTTAGCAGTGCTTATTCCTAGACAGAAAAGAAACAATTGGAATTATTATTCTTTTCTATGATCTTGTGGTTTTTTTCCAAGTACATCATTAAGACAGGGGGAAGAGGACTGAGGCTGGGGGACTGCTGATTTCTCAGTGATTGCAAATTCTTCAATATATTCTGATAGTTCATTATATTCCTATGAAAACAAGTAATGTCTAGATACACAGTGGGAAAAAAAACTGTTCGTATAAGTTGAAATCTTTTAAATTGGTCTGTGTTAAAGGTATGTAGTGCATATAAATGTACATATATGTATACAACCTACCATGAGGTAACATTTTTGTTTCTTCTAAAGCATCCATGCCCTATTTAAAGTACTCAGTGAATGATATGTGTACAAGTGCAGAAATCTTGAGTTTAGATACTCAAGTTAATGTACAGAAAATCAATGGAAGAGGTCGAATGGCTGTCTTCAAAAGCTTAATTATAAAGTAGAGCCTTGTATTTAAATCAATCAAGAGTGATCTCTTCATGTAAGTGACTCCAAAGTTCCTTTGTGTTCCCACAGAAACACTTTTTTGCTGTTTAAACTACTGAGCAGCCAAAGTGAACTGCAGACAGATTGTTTTATTATTTTGCTCTTGTTGCTATGTGTAGTTAAAAACCTAAAGAGTTCAGTGTCAGGTAGCATCAACCCCAACCTACTTCAACAAAGACAGAAAGCATGTAAGGAACACCTTACTTATTTTAATAAGGAAGATGAACTAGATGAGAGAGAATTTTCCAGGAATTTTCATTTTGTATTCATTGAATTTAGATGAAAGGAATGTTAGTGTATTCCTTTCTCCTTGAAGTTAGTTTTTGCTTAAAAAATAAAATAAAATAGAAGAAGTGTTTCTCTGGTTCTGCCTGTATCAGTCTGTAGAGATCATTCAGCCATTACCCAGTGAGATGAGTACAGGACTCTGTGAGTCCCAGCCTAAGCACCAGAGGGATGTTCTAGTGATCAGCATAACAGCAATTAAATCTCTTCTGATGGGAGACAGGGCAATAATGGAAAGTGGAGATTCAAGCCTATGCTGCAATTCTTTATTCAGTGTGTCTCATGTCAGACAGAGTTGGAGCAATTAAGCTTTTAGAACCAAAACCCCCTTTTAAGGCATATTAAGTTATGTTTTCGTGTCTTAAAATTGTTGATTCCTACATATTGCAGAGCTTTAAAAGCATTGCTGCTGTGGGAAGGATTCAAATACCTGATTTTATAGATTCAGGTTATAAATTGAGGCTAGGCGCACACACTGGAATTGAAGCATTTCTTTAATCAACAGCTCACAGCCACTTTCCAGCAGGTAATTAATGTCTCTGGCTGACTGAGAGCTGAGTTAGGGGAACCAAATGCTCCGGGTGAGAAGTGAGTTGGAAGGAAATCCACAGAGCACAAACAAATAGCAATCACACAGCACATAGCATGCCCTGGGGACTTTCTTGCCAGTGCAAAAGCAACTTCACAAAAACAAACGTGTTTTCAAAATAAATCAGGTTTGTTAAAGCTGAATGTATTTATTAAAACCACTTCAGAAAATATAGTAATTTCTATTGCTTTGGATGGATTGATGAGATGGACTTCTAAAGCATTCTTTTTTCTGTTCAGGATTACCAGTGATTGCTTTTGTTTCGTCCACCCTAGGTTCTAGCGCTTAATTTGGAGAACCAGTAATATATAGATTTAATTCACAATTTCCCAAATCAAAAGGCTTTATTTTGCTTTCAATAAAAGTAATTGAAAGAAATACAGTGCATACACCTTCATTTTATGATGAAAAGTTATATTTTCAATATTGAATTAAAATTCTTATGTGAGAATTACAGTAATGGTGCTCCATATTTCTGTAATTCAAAGGGGCAGCCTTGAGGCAAAGATGAACATTTCTGAAACACTCTTTGCTTCGAGGTTTTAAAAATTATTTTCTCTCTCATTATTTATGTAATTGTCAAAGCTCAAAGCTTTAATCTTGATGTTTTATTTGTCCTGCACTGCAGCTACATGTGGATTTACTAACAGTAGGGTTCATTAATGCTGGGTTTCTGATATGTATTCCTTTCCTTTCATCACTAATAGGATAGGATTTTAACTCGTAAGTATAATGCTGATGGATATAATGAACGGCTTAATCAGTGGCTTCATCTTTCGTCAGTGAGGTAGTCCAGTGACTTGATGTTAATGCTAATGAAGTTGCTAGTGAATCTGGATAAAAACATTAACTGCAGTCATTAAAGATAGTAGAATTTAATTTGGATTTTAATTCACAGCGTTAGTGAATGTAGCAACTTGCCAGATGTGGAAAGTGCTCTTATTAGACAATATATCACTTCTGGAATTATGAATGAAGGGTCTGTTTCCAGGGATGTTTTGCATGTGTATCAAAGCAAATACCAACTTTCTACTAAGCAAGTAAAAAAGGAAAATACCAAAGAAAATAACCAAAAGAAAATAACAGAAAATGGTAATGATTCAGTTCATGGTCTTTAGTTAATTTTTAAGATTTCTGCTGTTGAGAACACTTAAAAAAAAATTGGTCATCTATATTTCACGAGGTGTTCAAATGCCTTTAGGTAAGTAAGAGTCCTTACTGCTACTTCGGGCATTTAAAAGATAAATAGTGGAATTTAAGAAAAATCTCAAATTAAGTCAACTTGAAAAGTACGACGGAACTGAGTTTTGGGCTCTTGCCCATCCTCCCAGATGGGACACTCTGGTTTTATCCCAGTGAGGAAACCAATTCCCTGCCTGACCACGTTCTCTGGCACAGGGAACACGACCCTGGTGGCTCCCAGCCCTGCTGGCCGCTTGCCCGGTGCTGTGGCCACCACCACTGTGTCCCCGTGGCCACTCGCGGCCACTCACGGGAGCTCTGCAGCTTCCCAGAGAGGAGATGAAAGATGAGAGTAAATGGGCTTTAAACTGCGTGCAGAAATGTGAAAATCAGCATATTTCAGTGCTCCAGCAGCACTGCTTGGGTTGGATTAGGATTTCGGAATGAGTCAGAGGCTCCTGTGGCAGCACTTGGGAGCTGAGAAAGCAGCACTTCCCCAGGCTGAGGGAAACAGCGATCTAAATGCGACCGGAGGAACTGTCTAGCAAAAGTAACATAAATTATGACCCAAATGTTTGTTACTACATATTCCTTGTCGCTTTACACTTCAGAACAGGTGTTAGCCACAGTCTCCTGGCAAAATTTTATCTTTGCTAATTAAATTCTGCCCTGCTAAATTCCCCCTGTAATTTTAATTGGATTTCGTATGCCTCACTGTATGCCATAAATTGTTGTGTGAGGCTACTTTGTGCTATTAAATGGCTGCATTTAATTGGTAGCTGACATACTCCTTAACCCCTAATTCAGTGTCTTATAACTTGGGAAGTGATTTAAAATTTATTAATGTTAGTAGCTAAAATCTATGAAATCTTCATCAGGCAAAACTCATTCTTAGTTTCCCTTAGTCTTCTCAAGTGATTTTATTTGGCTAAAAACTGTGTTAGAGAATTGTCTCTAAGGAATGAACAGAATTTTAGTGTTTCTTTCTTAAAAAAAAAAGAAAAGCCCACCTTCATCCATGCTGGGAACTGATTTAAAAAGAAAGTTCTGCAGTACCAAGACTGCAAAAGAAACTAAGTTGAAACATTGTTCTCCTGAGACAGAAGTATGCTACTAAAAACTGGTTTTTCTATGCTTTACACAAGTTAGCACTTCATAGGACAATGGATTGATTTGCACATACCATAAATATATGTTTTTAGTGAATTTAGGTAATAATACAGCCACAAACACTTCTAATCTGCCAAAGCTGAAGTAAAGGCAGACAGGTTGAAAGCAAAATCGTTTCCCTTGGATTTTCCCAACGTGCTTCCAATTAATTTTTCTTTCTAAGAAGGGCCTGCCTTTGTTGCATTCCTTTTTGGTCTTTTCCAAATTTTATTTGTTTCTTGCTTTCCTATAATTTCAATTCTGAAACACTTCTAGGCTTTCCAAGCTAGAATTATTTTTCCCTTGATCCCAACTGGTTTTCATATGAATGAGTTTCTAATGCAGTCTAGTGTTGTAATGATGGTAAAAATAGCTGAAAATAAATGCCCAGGTTTAGCCCAACACTCTTTCTGATCACCTTTCTGGGTGAAAAACATTTATTGCTAGATCCTCAACAGGTGTAAACCCTCAGGAATCTGCTGACAATCAACCCCATCTGAGCAACTGTCCCTGTATAGTTGCCTTTTGTCAGACCAAAATTCTCACTGTGGTTTCTGAGTTAGCAATGATTCTGAAATATTTACATTCAGTAACTCTGCAGAGCACAGATGATGGAAGTGCAGCTTCTGGTATGTCTGCTCACTTAAAAGATTATTCTCAACTAAGTTAAGGAAAATACTTTTTTGAAGAAGGTATCACTGCTGGACATGCAATTCAGTTATAAATCCATGGGAATTTTGCCATTATAATGTACAAAAAATATAAATTTGGTAATGATTTCCTGGTTTTCCTTTTTCCTGATAATAATTGTTATTTATATGGGATCTTTCTTGATATATTTGATATTAAAGTTATGTAGAGAATGTCTGTAGCTAGTTGTTTGTTTATATTCATAGTTTTATGTGTTAGACTGTGTAATTATACTCTGCTATTTAGAATGGTTAAACATTTTAAAATCTGATTATTTGGAAGGAAATATGGCATAATTTTAAATATGTTTTCAGGAAAAAAAATTAATGCATTCTGCTGTTTTAAATGGATTGCTTGCATATTTGCAGTAGCCTGTTTAACTGTTGGTGTTGTGTTAGTTCCATATCTTCTGTTACCAACCTTCTTCCAAGTGCACTGATCCTACAGAAAATGTTAACAATGTAGAGCTATTTTCTTTATTTAATGGTGCGTCAAATAGCCATAATGGACAGGGTCATAAATACATTTGGGTTAGTGAAGAGGACAAAAGTGCAGCACAGATTTTTTTAAAATTTATTGTAATTAAGCTGGCAGGCTGCCTTCTATGTGTTCAATTCCGTCCAAAATCAAAACAAACAAACACAAAAAACACTTGGAAATGAACTTAACATTTAATACTACTAAGCCCTTTAAGCATTCTATAGATGTTTGTATTAAGGATCTGATGGTGTTGGCATTACCAATATCTGGTTGGTGTTGTGTTGTAATTATGGATCTGATATTGGAAGGTTTTTATTGGTGATCTCAGCCATGTGTACAGTGAACTGAAGGGAGAGCTCAGGGGGTGCCCGAGGAGGTGTAGGGGTTGTTTAAACCACTTCAGCCCAAAGTGGTGCATCCTCTCAGAGATCTGCTCCTCTCCACCTCCTGCTCCTGTGTTTCTGGTGTTAGGTGACCACGGCAGCAGGGCTCCTTTGTTTCTCCTCTGGTTGGGATGACCCCTCCTTTATGGGCACGTGCATTTCTGTTTATGGCACTCATTAGTGTTTGCTGTTGTTAATGGCCAGGCAGTTCCATCCAAACGAAGAGTCCGATGGGCCTGCAGGGAGAGCTGCTCCACTTCAGCTCTTTTTAGCTGCGTCCTTGCGTGTATTTTACTGACAATTTTCAAACAGCATTGCATTGTTGTGAGTTTGCAGACCTGGGTGGTTTTCGGTTTCCTTGAAGAAAAAGTCTCCTATGTTTTCCCTGTTGGCTTGGCAACACGTTTTTGTTTCAGTAGCTCATGATGCTTTACAAAACGAGAGTCGCACTCAGTCTGTCTTTCTGTATCTGTGCTTGGTACAGAGAAGGTGATGAAAGTATTCCTAACAATTTCACCACTCTACACACAAATTGAATGTTATTACAAACCTTGTGCCCCGGAAAACCTTGGGTTTACATCCTTTCCATTTGTCTAACAGCTCCGTGAGATGTTCCAAGTCAGAGTGGCTGTTAAAAGCCACCTGGGGACAGGTCAGTTTTTCAGTGTTTCCACTTCTAACTCATGACCAAATGCCATGACAAAACCCCAATGAGAGAGATCGCTATCTTCACCTTAATGCCTTCCAAAGATGTTTTGTTTCACATTTATTCTTTGCCACATAAGAAGCCTTTCATTTTAAGCTTTGGACAAATACTTGCTTTAGACAGTAATAGCAATAAAATATTTCCTTACAAATACTACTGCATACATGTACTTGTAACATAAGCAGATGACAGCAGTAATTTAATGGCGCAGATTTGGGAGCACCACAGATGGGACCATGGTTTGATAACCATGTTTACAAGGTGGCTGATAGATACCTGCACCATGGATGTGTTCCTGAGCTGTGACAGCCTCCTGGACACTGAGAATGCTGCAGAGCAGAGGAGGAATCCAATTTTCATATTTATGGTAACAGAGCTCGCTGTACTTTCAGCTCCCTGCTTCTGCACTGAAGCAATGTGTTCCCTGCAAATAGCAACTTTTCTGATTCATAAAGCCCACAGACACATACAGGATAACACTTCCAAAGGAAAGACAAAGTTAGAAAATAGGAATATAAATGTAGATAATGGCATGTGTGATGCACATAAGCCTTGGGTTATAAGGATAAGCTAGGAATGAATGTCACTGCGCAAGGGAAAAGGCAGTTTAAATATGGAACAGGCAGACACAGGTATGGAATACTGTAGGTTTATCTGAAAATAGTTATATTGGTGATTTTTTTTTTTTTTGGTCGTTTGGAGGAGAATTTGAGTCATAACTCCTTCAAGAATGATTCTGTGGAGTTCTGTCAGGAAAGTATCGCGATTATGAAGTACTAATTATAACATTTTCCATTGCTGCATGGAATAATACATTATTGTATTATTCATGTGTTTATCTCTTCATTTTTTTGGAGAAGGGTATTTATTTGGAAGGCACGAGAGAGGTGCAGTCCACATGGGGCTCTCAGCAAAAAGTTGTAGTTCTTCAACTTTTGTATTTGAGGTTGATTCCCTTTTATGTATGTTAAAATATTGTACTGGATTTTTTTTAATGAACATTTTCATGCAGATATCCTGCTTTTCCAGCCCAAGAGGCAACCTTATGTAATACATATTTGCATATTGACACAGTTACAATACTAGAGCTAGAGGAAAACAGAATAAAAGTCAACAGTGTGTTAAAATCTGCTTGCAGGGAAACATCCCTTTAAGGGTTGGCATTCTCTTGTCTCAGTCACATCTCCTTCATGAAATAGGCATGGCCTCGAGCAATGCCTGGAATTGCAGCTCAAAAGAAAAGTGAGTGTTAGAAAAGTTATAGACAATTTTGTGAACTTATAAACTTCTGAAATGTGGTGATGAAACCTGGTATGGTACCGAGAACATCAATGCAGACCAGAGGGGAATACAAGGTACCGAGCAAAACAGGATTATTACCTATAGAGCAGGATTTAATGTGGCTTTGTGGTACATAAAAGCCAAAACTTTAAACTGGACTAGGGCAAATGAACTTTTCTGGTGAGAAAAAATGCAAAATGAGGTTCCTTCTGCCATGGATATACAGAAGTAGCTGCTTACCAGCGTGTTTGAGGCTCTCAGGGTTAGTCTCCTGAGCCAGATAAATGCAGAGAGCTGAGATTCCATTCTCCTTTCGTCTTGTCCCCATCTCTTGTTAAAAGGCTTCCAATTCCTGCTACCTTGTGCATACCCATCCACAACCATTAGCATCTTGTTACCCACCGGAGAACTTTCCTTTGTGTACCATTTCTAAAAGCTGGAGGGCTGGGTGTCAAAAGAATTTATTGTGGCCTCTTTCAGCATCCTGGGAAGGTAGCTGGGACACTGCCAAGAAACCTGGGCTGTCTTTTCTGATCGAGGTGTCACAACAGAGTTTCCTGCAGGAAAGTCCTCTGAGCCTTGAGGCACGCAGCTCCCACTAAAATATTTTGAGGAGGCAACGATGTGGTTTCTGATACCAGCCAGGCTGTGTGAAGGACATCTAGAAATGTTGCAGGACTATTGCAATTTTTAGAAAATAATGATGTAGTTCTAACAATATCATAGTCTATAATTAAAGTTCCTATAAACTTCATTCACATGGTACTGTATAAATAGTTCTCCACATCAAAGGTACATGTAATTATCCTTGAAAAACTTGCAGAAGACAGAAGACTTACTCAGATAGGAGAGAAAAAGTTCCCAAATCTATATATGGGGGTGACTTTAGAAGGAGTATTCATTATGGCTTGCTCATTACTAAAAGAAAATTAATTTCTGCAGGTTTGGTGAAGTGTACAGCCCCATCCTTTATTGTACACGAGTGAAATCCTTTGGGGGTTTTTATGTTCTAATGACGTTTCACTCTTGGCAGTAACAGGTTTTAGAATGTTCCTGCTGGACAGTCTGCGAGAGCAATGTTCCTAAACTTTCATAACCAGATCTTTAACTAAAAGTAAAATGTTTTAGATGCTGTGATATCCTTCAGGCAAAGATGGAATAATATTTCAGAATAATGCCTCACACTGCATTGCAAGCTAACATATCATAATGAATAAATATTTTTCTAAATTGAACAAATGGCACAGGCAGAAACAGAAGGGCTTTCTTCTGCAAATTGCATTTTTCTCTTTGTGGCCTTGTATTTTTAATGCAGCTGTGGAATAATTAAGCAGAGTGGAACATTAATGCAATTTTATAAATAAGGTTAAGGTTGCCAGATGTTGTTCATTTTTCCTCTCTTTTTTTTACGTACATCAGCATTCAAAATGTAGGCTGATAGTGGGTTGCCCGAAACTTAGAACATTTGGTCTTACATATCTAAGGTATTAAAAACTGAGCTTGTGGAGATGATGCTTTGCTGATTCATTTGTTTGGATATACCCCTCATTTCTATTTCCAGTTTCGAAAAGACCAACTCTTAAATCAGATAAAAGAGCAAACAGCGTACATAGTTTTTTAATGAAATCTTCTCTGAAATAAGTAAATTGTGAGATTTGTTTGTCTGTTGGAGAGTAATATTCAATATCCTTAATAATTTCCAGAGAATATATAATTGTTTTGGACAGCAGTTTTCCTATGCAGAAATTAGTTAATGTAGTCAAATGAGATAAAAGTATAAGAATCAGCTCAAATCATGAGGTTGAGTACAGGCTGCAATGATGAAATTGATGGTAGGGTGTAAATATAAGTATTTGTTTTCCCTACATGAGCCTCGTCCTTACTGAAGGGAGAGAGGAAAAAATAATTCGTCATTTACACCCACTCAGTGTGGATGTACATTTTACTATAAAAATTCTGTTCCTGAAATATGACCTCTCAAAAGTAGAAGACAGTTGCTAATATTTTCAAAGATCAGGACCAGTCTTCAGTCTTACACAAAGAGTTGAGGATTAAGATATTTCCATCAATCTTCAAAAATATTTTTTCAGAATATAGTTAAATTGTATAGAAAAATTGTTCCCTCTGCACCCAAGCTAGCTCTTCAGTCTTCCTATTTGAATCATTATTATACATTTCCCTCATTTAAAAACACAGAAGCGATTTCATATTTGATTGCTGGGTTGATGAGTCTACCCATGCAAATTTATGGACTTTGTAAAATGATCCAGTTATTATGTGAGAGGCGTCGTTCATTTACTGAATTGTTGAGTTGAACATTTTTAGCCCTTTTTATTAAAGTATGTGCACTTCACTGTAATCCGTTTTAAACTGGAGGGTCTGGGGATGGTGGGAGGTTCAAGCAGACCTTGGGCAGTCTCTTGGCATTCCAAGTTTGCTCTTCCACGTGGATCTCACAGTTCAGCTTTCTGGGACATGTGCTTTGTCTCTGATTGCAATTAGATCTCGTGATGAACTGGGATAAACAACATTTGTTTTCCTGCAAGCAATTTTTGATGCCAAAGTGTGATATTGAAGATACTTATTTATTCAACTTTGACTTGCTTTCATTGACATAAACATGGAAGAAAATAGCTATAAATGATGTAGTAAAATCTTAAGTCTTTAAACATAGGAAATAATTTATATTTATATTTTCACTTTGTGAATTTCTTTGGGAAAAAAGCCCATTGCCTGCTTATACGTGATTGCACTTGTCTTTTCTCAATGGTTATTTTCACTTGAGTTCTGTTCATTTTGTAGTTTAATGTCATTGAAATAGATCACTTAAGTATTGATGTATTCATTTTTATCCTGGTTACATCAGCTGCAGTCCACATTTATATAGATATTTATTTCTGCCTAAATGCTGCTTTCCTCAGCAGTGAGTGGTATCATCTTCATGGTTACATATTGCAATTTCCTTTCACATCTTTGAAGATCTACCATTATGAGAAGTGCAAGTAAATTTCATTGTTCTTCTGCGGAGCTGACAATAAAACTGAGCTTTAAGAAAATAGTTCATTATCTTGGGCTTCTTGAATTTCCCAGTTTTCTACCATAGTCTACTTTTAACTGCAGATGAAACTAAGCTTCCCGCTGTCTTTTATGTCTAGGACAGGTTTGTCATGTCTCACAGAGTTAGTTGTGTGTTCAGGAATTCCATTTTTCCGTGGTATGTGTAATAGCGAAATAATAAACCTTACTGCAGAAGTGTAATGTATACTAACCTGATTTTTGAAATTTACAGATTAAAGGTTTTTTCTTCATAATTTTAGTAGTACTGGAGGTGAGAAATATGTTTAGCTCTAACTTTATATTGACAACCGTTGCCACCCATGTTTTCCTCACATATTTGCTTAATGTCACCCGTGCTGCACTGAAATAACCTTCAAGATGATCCAGACTTAATCAATGTGCTGACATAATGTTGTCAACCTTATCCTCAGAAAAGGTCATCTGCTAAATGAAGTAAGTGGGTTAGGGAATACCAACTGTGGCAGAAATAGGGGCTAGGATGTTTCTGGGTACTGTACAAAACACACACGGTTATCTAATCTTATTTATTTGCCTACGGAAATCAGAGATGTAATTTCCATAGTGATGGAAATCCCTGGACTTTGGCCATTTAAATAAATAAAGCTGAGCCAGATGTGTTATACTTTATTGAGTTCTGGGATATGTTTAATGCATAAACATAGGACTTGGTCTGCAGGAAGCACCAAGGGCAAAAGAATGATGGAAATCAGAAGGAGAAAAGATGAGGAGCATTCTTGCATGCAGGAAGAGCATGTCTCTGCTGGGTGAGGAGCTCTTGGGCTTGCAGGATCTCCACCGTGTTCAAGTCAACAACTTTTTAGATCATTCATACTGGTGGGAGTAACTGAACTTATGGAAGCAGAAAGATTGCAAGAAATTGCTATGTTCTAGGAGCTAAAAGGTTTTTGAATATTGTTACAGGGATGCAGTTCTCCCTGTTTCTGATCTCCCTCTCTTTTCCTAGAAAAATTGTAGCAGTGAAAATTTATTTATGAAAGCATTTTGCAGGAGGTGCGCTAAAATACAGATGATTTTCATTGAAATCATTAGGAAAAAAAAAATTAATGTGTTGCACCAGGATACCTATTCTGTAAGTTGCCAGGCTTCCTGTAAGCAAGAATCAGCCTGAAGTACCAACATGAAAATTAAACTTGGTTCTGCTAACATAATGAAAATCCTACTCTAAGGCCTGGAATCAGTTTTGTCATTTCACTTGTTCACCGAAATACCTTTTCTTTTTTTAGTAGCTGTATATAGTAATTACAACATCACACTTCTGTCTCTTTCTTTGACCCACCCCACTCTCCCCAGTAAGGAGCCATTTGTACAACTTGGAGATGATTGTTTTTTGAGAATGTTACCAATTTAACCTAAAAATCAATTGAGTTTCACTGCAGTCAGAAAATTGTACATCCTTTTTGTATCCAAATCCTCAGAGCCTTAGGGGAAAAAGCCTTTGAAGTGAAATGTAAGAAGAATTTTAATGTTTTATGCAGAAAGACAGAATTTGGAGGGGATGAGAAAGAGGAGACAGAAACAAGTATGATGTGCTTTTTTCCAATTGCTTTGACACTTTTTTCCAATTGCTCTGGCACACAAACTCTGTTTTTCCTATTCACCCTTGTATCACCCCACTGGTTTCAGCACCTCATGTCTTGTGTTCTCCTCAGCTTTAAACATCCCTGCAAATTCAAAGAAACACTGCTAACTTGCTCTTTCTGGCTATGTTTTTGAATGAGTAAGTGGATGGTAAAGGCTGAAGTGATGCAGTGGAACAAGTTTGAGTGATCTGAAAGGTTTCAGAATTTCCAAATATGCTTTGCATGTTACTTATGACTTTATAAGTAATTTTGCTGTTTACTCAGTGCAAATGCAAAACTTCTGACAAAAATCTTGAAAAAGGGAGTGGTGGCTCTGTGTTTAAAAATAGTTGAAATACACAGATACTGCTGCTATGGGTATTCTATGGGATGTTTTACAAACAGGATTAATGAATTTAGTATTTCTTTATAGCATTCATCTAATTTTACAAGACCTGTAGATGTCAAGTTCTTCAATTAGTCTAAAAGTCTATGACCAGCGTTAATATAAATTAATGTCTTGCAATTGCTAGCTAAGAATATTTTGTACATTTGTAATCAAAACATCAGTTGGGTATAGATATCCTACATGAGTTCTCTCCATTTTATTTTGGGAAGCTGCTGTATTGTGGGGGGCTCGGCAAAGAAAATCCATTTGATAGCAGCAGGAGAAATTCAGTAGCTTGTTACTCATTCCTTATCTATGAGTCCATAGATTTTTGTATATAGCAATGTAAATTTGTGATACTCTTTTTCCCCAAAAATTCCATGTGTATAAAGCAACTCTGTTATTCTCTACCAGGAAAGGGTTGTTTTGTAATAGTATGTAATTCCAGAACCTGCTATACACTGAGTCCTCATGTATTTTGTATCGGTGAGCAAAAGGCAAGAGAAAAAGGTGATCAGAGGAGTGGTGTGGTTCCAGCTTTCACCAAATCTCCAGACCTGCTCAGCAAAAATTTTGAAGTCACTGAACTGTGCTTCATCCCAATTCCATGCTGACAATGCTCGGAATCACAGGTAGGGGAACAGGTATTTGGATAAGCTTGGGCAGCTGGAGGCAGGATTTAGACAGTTCCCAGCAGGATCCTTTTGTCTCCTGTTTCTCCTTGGCAGTGCTGGAGTGGTTCTCCTTAGCTCAGAGGGGGTGCAGGATGTGTGCCCAAGCTCACCCAAATTGCTGATGGTTCAGAGCAGAGGGAGCTTGGGGCATGGCCTCAGAACCCTCTCTTTGTTTTATGCACATTTTCACTGTTTGAATCCTGATAAATCCTGAGTTTTTCAGAAAAATCTGCTTTTTTTCTTCCATTGTATGGTGTTTTTGATAACTGTCTCGTGTCTAAATATTTCCATTCTCAGTCAGTAATGCTGCGGCTTTCATTTTAGGTTGTATGAATCTAAAGAATTTCATATTTTTGACTTCTCTTGAATAGGCTGGGAAAAAAATCGGTGCTTTTATAGTTTCTACGTGAAGGGGTTTTTATTTTATGTTCTACTAGTTGTTTGTTTTTCCTCTACAGTGCTTCATCATGTGTCATTCCTCAACGTATAGACGATGATTAACTCCCTGTCCCTGTTAATGGGAGTCGAGAATGCTTTGCTTCTCTCAGGATTGGTGCCATATTACCAGGACAATGTATTGATTTGGTTGGCTGCCAGTGTGTGATGCATGACAGAAATGAGAAATTGAACTTTCTGAACGTGAACTAAATCGTGCTGCTGATGATATATAAATGATTGAGGGAAAAGCAATCAATCAGATTTTCTCTGCTGGCAGCAGAGCTACCTATAATTTAATATATAGCAAACCAACAGTTGTTTTACAGTCTAAATCAAATAGTGCTCTGTGCTAAACTCACATTCTTGCAAAGATTACTTGAAACATTTTTGGGTTTAGTTTATGCTTTCCTTTCTACTTTACCAACATGTGATCTGGTAATTTAGAAATATTGAGCTGACATTTATTAATTCTTCTCTTTTTTTGGTCAAGAGCCGCAGATTGTTTTTTCTAGACTGCTTATTACTTCTTTAAATTGGTTGGTCTTTAAATAATTTTAACTTGTAAGAAGAGTTGTTTTGAGTCCCAGATACCTGCAGAAGGAGTTTATTATAGCCACAGGTAATTGGACTTTACTGTAAAACATCCACTAGAGACATGAATAGGCCCATTCTCTCTTTTGGCAAATGTTTTGCAGATATTAGACTTATATCCAGTTATCTTTGGGTACTTTAGCAGTACACAAGAGCATTCATGTGCAGATGACTGTAATATTCTTTTCTCTCCTTCTCCATGCTATGAAATGAATGGGATCATTTATTCCTTTTTGGAAAGAGAGAGAGAAGTATTTTAATGAAAGCCTAAAGAGACTTCCTGAAATGCTCCTTATCGATACCTACTAACAAGTCTTGTCATTCAGGGTCAGTCTCAGCTTATCATTTGCCCAGTGTAAATCCCTTAAGCAGCAAGGAATTCTGCCCAGCTCTCCCCAAAGCCACCCAGAGCTGCAGGGTTTGGAGTCTTGGGTTTGAACTTTCGGGTGAGAGTTTCAAAGGATTCTTCTCTCCTGAGAAGTCATTGTGAGTGTTTATTTAGTGTTGAGGCTGTGGGAATGCAGGGAGAAGCTGAACCAGGTCTTGCTGGTAAAGGCTGAAACATTTGGCAGCCTGCTGGAAACCCTGGAAAATGGAAATCCTGGCGTTCTCTTGTGTGAGCCCTGGGATGATCAGACAGTTCAAGGTTAAACTCGTCACAGGCAATTGGACAAATTATTCAGATATTCTAAAAAATACAACCAAAAAAAGAGCCATTTGGGCTTTTTAAAAACATTTTCTCTCTTACATAGAAAAGTGGGTTTTTTCCCCTGCTGAAACTTAATTAGCATTTGTTTTCTATAGAAAAAAAAATTTAAAAATTGATTTATTAGCTGTGAAGTTTAACAGTTAAATTACCTCCAAGTTAAATAAATTACCTTGTTTAATCCCACCAAGTTCAGTAAATTATATTAGAATCTGGAACTTGCTGTTGGAGTGCAGGGGAGATGTCAGATAGAATATCAGCAAAACTTGGCAATATCACAAAGACTGAGCCCTCACAACAAAGTAATATTAACCTTCCTAAACTCTCTAAGGATGTTCTTTTCTATTTTTCTTAACATGGTGTGCAGTAAGTTGCTTTCACATCTCAAGATCAGCCAATAAAATTATTCTTCTTTATTTTATTTCAGATTTTATTTTATTTTATTTGCCTCTCTGAAAGCCTAGAGAGAGGCTTGTCAAATATCAATTGTTGCTAGGCAAGGAGACATAAGTAAGCTGTCTGCCTCTTTTCTGAAGATGGACTTGTGACCAGGAAAGTAAAATAGTCACTTATACAGAACTCTGGAGTTGCTATCAACATACTGTAGGAATGCATCTACAAAAAATACTTTAAAAATTTGTGTGTGTTAGATAGATTTTTATGGTTGTTTCAGTGTTTTTACAGATTATTTGGTTCATGTCTTCAAACTCACTTGCCTTCTGCTGCTGCCGTACGCGTGGATTCTACTTGGATTATCAAAAATTAATGATGCGCAGGAACAGTTTTATAGATTCTGTGCATTATTCTGTGCATTAAGTGGTATTTGATCACTCTAAAATGGTGTTCAGTATACAATTTTGTCCTTTGTCTGTGCATGAGAACTTAAAACCACGGTTATATATATAATATTTATTATCTCAGTTTGCAAAAGATCACTGTCATTATTCTATGTTTGAGTTGATTTTATTTACAGCTTTCAATAGCAAAAATCTTTAGATTAATGAATAATGAATATCTTCTTTCCTGGTTTTGCAATAGATTTATTTCTGATGTCTCATGATCCTTTCTGTACACCAAGTCCAGAGCGTGCAAGTTGGCTCAGCTGCCATTTGGGAACCCAGACTCCTTTTTCATGCATATGTTTTATGACTGTGTGAACATGTGCTGTGTTCTGGGGTGTTTTTGTGGGTGGTGGGATTTTTTTTTTTTGTTTGGTTGGTTTCTTGTGGGTGTTTTTTTGCCAGTGATGGGTGTTGTTGCATCTGCTATAGTTGCTTCCTACAAGGCCTCTTGCAAGCCTCACTGAACGTGGCTGTCTTTTACTGCATTCAAGCCATTTTAGAAAAAGAATTATGCTGGTTTTACAATTAAAAACTAAACATTACCAGTGTTTCAGCTCAGGGGCAGAAATTACAGCAAACTCATGCCATTTTATCCAGCATTGAGATCAGAAGTTGCCATAGGCTGATGTACAGTTGATATCTAGAGATGGGATGTGTGTAAAGTCTTAATTGGTTTTAAAGGTTTGTTTTATTGATACATTCATGTAATACATCTTTAAAAAAAATGCAAATCAAACAAATATTAAAATACACCTATGACTGCCATTTGAAGTTCTATTTGGAATTACCTGTGTCTGTGTGTTTATAAATGGTTTAATTTTAGAAATATATTTTATATGTTCTGAGTGAATGACTGCTCCCCATGATGACAGAAGAGATGTGTATCTCACTTGTTTTTTCCTGTTTTTGTAGATGGCTATACAACAGATGACATTGAGTTTTACTGGCGTGGGGGTGATAATGCAGTCACAGGAGTGACAAAGATCGAACTGCCACAGTTCTCCATTGTAGACTACAAGCTTATCACCAAGAATGTTGTTTTCTCTACAGGTTTGTGGCGGGGAGTTTAAAAGGGGGATTCTTTTAAAGACTTTTAAAATTGGATTAATTCTCAATGTGCAGTTGAGGAGCAAAAATTTTAGAAACAGGAATAAAATAGAGCAGCAACTGTGAATTTTGAAAGAAGTTTTTATTACAGCTTCCAGAGTGTATAAGGCATCATTCATTACCATATGAAGAGGGCACAGTCATCTGTCTTGTTAAGGCTCATCAAATGAGCTGTATTTTCTGTTTTCTGTAGAAAACTGATTAAGCCACTTATACACCTCTGTGCCATAAACTCAACAAGTAAAAACCCAGCCGGTAGGAAATTTAGAAACCCTTTTCCCCCTATTTTTAGATGTTCCTTTTGCCAAGTAGTGGATGTAGTAGACTAATTATTTTGTCTTTGAAGTAAAATCTTTTAAATGCTTGTTCCAGGATTTTCAGTTTAGCCTATTCTAGCAAGTGTATGACTTTCTGAAGGCTGAAAAGGTGCTTTCTGAGAAGGAGCAGAAAATCAGATTGGATTTAATTAAATAAAAAACAAAACAAGAAACTACTAACATATTTCAATTACATTAAATTGTTCAAGAGAGGCAAGAGTTGGATTGGCTGTTCCTATGTGATGTTTTCTACCTACTTGAGAAACTCATTAGGTGTGTTAAAAAAAATTATCTTCAAAACTCACTTTCCAGATATGGATAGAAATCATCTCTGGAGGGACTATAAAAGGATTATGCATCCCAAATTCTTACAAACCAAGCAGAAATGGGACTTGAACAATTATTTCTGGGCACCTATTTCAACAAGTATTTCATGCACCGCAATATTTCTGGTGTCCAGCAACAAAAGTGTTGCATAAGTGTTACACTGAAGTTGGCGCATGGCAGTTGTCAGGGGAGAGGCATTTCTTTGCTTTGTTGCTCTGACATGTATTTTGGCTGTTGATTGTTGAATGTTACACTTACCAGCAGATGTACACCTAGAGCATCCTTCTACCCTTAGAATAATTATTATTTAATTCCAGTTCTTGCTAGAAATTCTGTAGCTGAATATCCTGGATCTTTCAGCTCTGAGTGTTCTCTATGTTGAATGAAACAATAAAACCAAAATGACAGAAAAGAAAAATGTTTTCAGGCATTATACAAATAAATTATCGCCATACCAAATATTCTCTTTTAGGTGCCTACCCAAGGCTGTCTCTCAGCTTTAAACTTAAGAGAAACATTGGTTACTTCATTCTGCAGACCTACATGCCTTCTATTCTGATCACTATCCTGTCCTGGGTTTCCTTCTGGATTAATTATGATGCTTCAGCTGCAAGAGTTGCTTTAGGTAGGCATTTTTACACATTTTATGCAGTGTGCATTAGCTGAATGCTTTTTCTACCTTCTGGCTTAGTGGATAGTGTATGATTTGAAAATTTTTTTAAAAATCTGTTAGACCTTTTTATGTCTGGCTTGTTAAGCTGTGTATTATTTGAATCAGCATTTAAATCATCACAATTTAAATTAAAATTAAAGTGATTTCATGTCTGAATCAGCTAACTGTATAATCATTGTAACCAGAATTAGCCTAATTGTCTCAACATATTCTGTTGTTCTTTTGCTGCTTGCTTTTTATCCAGAGAGAATGCACTTACTTTGCTTTTGCCCATGGCAGTCCAGAACACACGTTCAGCACTGTGTTATGGATGATAAACTGCTTTTCCTTTCAGGAACTAAATGATCTTTTACTAGGGTGTATAGCTCACTTGTCCTTACATTGAGGGAGGAGGCTGCACCTCAAATCCTGTCCATTTTGGGGCCCCTCACTCCAAGAAAGACATTGAGGGGCTGGAACGTGTCCAGAGAAGGGCAACAGAGCTGGGGAAGGGGCTGGAGCATGAGTCTGATGAGGAGTGGCTGAGGGACCAGGGGGGCTCAGCCTGGAGAAAAGGAGGCTCGGGGGAACCTTCTCACTCTCCACATTCCCTGACAGGAGGCTGTAGCCAGGTGAGGGTCGGGCTCTGCTCCCAGGTAACAAGTGATAGAATAAGAGGAAATGGCCTCAAGTTGTACCAGGGAGGTTTAGATTGGATCCTAGGGGAATTTTTTTCACTGAAGAGGTTGTCGAGCCCTGGCAGAAGCTATTCAGGGACGTGGTGGAGTCACCATCCCTGACAGTAGTGTAAATGATGTGTAAGTGTGGTACTTGGGGACATGGTTTTTTGGTGGACTTGGCAGTGCTGGGTTAAAGGCTGGATTTCATGAACTTAAAGGGCTTTTCCAACCTGAATTATTTTGAGTTTCTATGATTATTTTTTCCTTACTGTTACCTTACATTCCAACAGCAAAACTGTTTCCCTAATTAATCTCTAGAGTACTCATACATCTCATCACTAGTCCCATGTGTGTTTGTTTATTCTGTGCCCCTCATCATAAGATCCAAGCATGTTACAAAAATAAATATCTGTATCTATTGCCAAATTTTGTCTAAATCAGACTGATTCCTGCCAGTACAGCTCTTGTATAGCTAAAATAAGTAAATCCCCATAAAAGATGCCATTGAGAATTTGACATTTTAATGTTATAGAATACGTCTGAGTTTTAGCAGACCTTTCTGTGTAGCATTTTGCCTTAAGAATTTGAGACTGCAGGCATCCTGAAAATGCTGAAGGAAAGCAAGATAACAGTGACTGTAGCCTGTAATTTTTAACTGAAACTCATTACAGAAGGTTTCGGTTTAGCTGGTTAAAAATATACTCATGGAATCCAACTACTGTTTGTTTGACTGAGCTGAATTTATTACAGGTATAATGTTTTTTTATGCTATGCAAAAAATCCAAGTCCAACATAAGGACTGAACAAGATGTTCCTGAAAAAATTCAGCCACAGAAAGGAAGCCTACAGAGGGTGGCAGCAAGGTCAGGTAGCCCGTGAGGAATACACAAAAAGAGTCTGAGCATCCAGGGATCAGGTTAGGTAAGCTAGAGCCCCGAGATAGAACTAAATCTGTCCAGGGACATCAAGGGCAAGAAGAAAAGCTTCTATAGGTGCATCAGTGCTAAAAGATGATGAGGGAAAATGGGAGCCCTCTCTGGAAGGACACAGGAGGCCTGGATAGCTGGGATCTGGAGAAGACTGAATGCCTTTTTTAAGCCTTGCTCTCATGGACGAGTGCTCCGGACTCATTGCCCCAGCTGAAGAAGGCAAAGGCTGAGACGAGGAGAATGAAGAACCACCTGCTTAGGGGATCTTGTTCGATCTAAGGAACCTGAGGATCCCAAGCACAAGTCCATGGGACCTGATGAGATGCAGGTCCTGAGGGAACTGGCAAATGAACTGGCTAAAACTCTGTCCATCACATTTGAGTAGCCATGGCAGTCTGGTGAAGTTTCTCTGACTGGAAAACTGGAAGCAAAACCCCCCTTTTAAAAGAGGGAAAAAGGAAGACTTGGGGAACAACAAAATGGTCAGTCTCACATTGGTGCCTGTCAAGGTCATGGGGCAGATCCTGCTGAAACTGTGCTAAGGCACATGGAAAGTGAAGAGGTGATCGATGAGAGCCAGCCTGGCTTCACTAAGGGCTAGTTGTGCCTGTTGAAGTCTGTGGCCTTCAATAACAGCGTTCCAACGCTGGCGGAATGAGGGAAGAGCAGCTGGCGTCATCTGCCTGGCCTTGTGCAAAGCATCCGACACTGCCCTGCGTGAGATCCTTCCCTCTGAACTGAGCACTCATGGATTTGTTGGATGGAGCACTCAGTGGATAAGGGATTGGCTGGATGGTCACACTCAGTTGTGGTCAGCGGTTTGATGTCCGAGTGGAGACAGTGGAGAGTGTCCTCGGGGTCTGTGTTGGGATTAGTGCTGCTCCTCATCTTTGTCAGAGCACGGACAGTGGGATCCAGGCCAGCCTCAGCAGCCACCGAGCTGTGTGCTGCTGTGCACATGCTGAAGGGAAGAGATGCCATCCGGGGGACCTTGACAGGCTGGAAAAGCACCACAAAAATAATCGTGTGGCTGGAGGACCTCTCCTATGAAGACAGAGAGTTGGAATTGTTCAGTCTTGAGCAGAGAAGACTCCAGGGAGACCTTAGAGCACCTTTGAGAGCCTAAAAGGGCTCTAAGAGAGCTGGAGAGGGACTTGCGACAAGGAGGAATTGCTTTAAACTGACAGCAGGTAGACTTAGATTAGATTTTAGGAGGAAATTCTTCACCGTGAGTGTAGTGAGGTACTGGATCATGTTGCCTGGAGTTCTGGCTGCCCCATCCTTGAAAATGTTCAAGGCCAGGGTGGATGGGGTTATGATCAACCTGGTCTAGTGGAAGGTTCCCTGCCCATGGCAGAGGGGTTGGAACTAGAGAGTTTTGAAGATCCCTTCTAACCCAAACCTTTCTAGAATTCTATGAATATGGACAGAGCTTAGATACGTCTTTGTTCCACCTGGGGAAAAGAAATAATCTATGATTTTTCAACTCTAGCATTTGCATAGTATGAATTACTATGCTAGAAAACTAAAATTTTTTCAGTCACTAGACTTGTCAATTCTTTTTTCCAGGAATCACAACTGTGCTCACAATGACAACGATTAACACCCATCTTCGAGAGACTCTTCCCAAAATTCCATATGTGAAAGCCATTGATATGTACCTTATGGGATGTTTTGTCTTCGTTTTCATGGCTCTGCTGGAGTATGCATTGGTCAACTACATCTTCTTTGGCAGGGGACCTCAGCGTCAAAAGAAAGCAGCAGAAAAAGCTGCCAGTGCCAACAATGAGAAGTTGAGAATGGATGTCAATAAGGTAAACTGGAATGGGGATAAATCTTTAGCATTTCCCCAGCAAGGCAGACTTTCCCTTCTGCCAGGCAGTGCTTTAAAATGTAATTTCTTGTAGAAAATGAGTGGAGTGGAGTTATGATGACCTTGTCTTAGCTCTGCAGAGCAGTGTACTCAGGCACCTCAGCAATGAATGCTGCCCTCTAGCCTGGAAAGCTGAGTGACTTTTTTTAAAGCCTGCAGTCAGTGAAGCTTTACTGAGAGATGTTTTCTTAGTCAGAATGTAGACTTGAATATGTACAATCTGTTTCCAAAGGAACAAATCCAAAATGATGGCTGTATATTCTAGTAAGAGCTGTATGGAACATTGGAACTAAAACCTAAATTTAACCTGCTTTCATAAATCTTTCAGATGAGCCGGATAAGAAATATTTGCTACTGAAGTGTTTAAAGCTTGACAAGTTTGCATATTTTCGGTGGATAATGGGCCAGGATACTATTGACTAAATGAGGAACTTCTCAGAAATAAACCATCAATGTGCTGTGTACTTAATTTTGAATCTAAAAGTGGCCCCCTGGGGATGGAGAATTGAGGCAGAAAAGACATTTGCCAAGATACACACTTCTGCAAAAAGTATCCATTATGCTTAATGAAAATGGGGCACTTATCATAAAGCATTTGTAATTTGTCACTTTGACCATTTTGGGATGAATTTCACACAGTGGCAAATTTGCGCTGAGTGCAAAAATGTACTCAGTGTGAAATGTATAAACTTTCACACACATGCAAAATTGGAAAGTTAAATAAGGTTGAATTATCTTTGGGGGTTTGGGGTTTTTTTGGGGGGGTGGGGGGATTGTGGGATTTTTTTCTTCAGGGGAAGCTCTTTGAATTGTAATTTATCGTGATACTCCAAGGAGAAAAAAAAAATCAAAGTCAGAATTAAGGGAAAAAAAATTGTGAATTGGAAAGTTTCATACAGCTCTAGTGGTGAAATTTCTTATGTTTGTTCAGAACTTCTACACACATAGTGGGCCTGCACACAAAAGAACATTTTGTTCCAAAAATCCATCACATGGTGATAGCATAAAATAGTTTTTTTATAAGTTATAGTTTATAGTTTTTTCAGATGGAGAGTTATATTCCATGGCTCAGATTTCATCCATTCATTAGTTGATTTTTTTCTTTTTGATTGGAAAGAAACATGTTTTAATGAATGAAGGCAAACTCATAATGATGAGATTAATTTTGATGTTGTTACCATATATCATCTTTTACCATTGTAAAGTTCATGAAGACACTGTAACATGTTTTTATTTCTGTTGATGATTTTTCAGCAATGGAAAAAACAAAGCTCTGAGTTTTTATTTAATTTGTGGGTTTTTTCCTTTTTCTAAATTCAATTTCACTTTAGAAAAACAATGCTATGCACTAGCCTGTAAGAAATTTCGTAAGACTAGACCTGCATTTACCTGAAATCTTTCCTCTAACATCAATGGAAATTTAAGATCCATAGGTGTCAGAGTGCCACCACTAGCTGAGTTATATTGTCATACACTTTCTTTCACTTTTGGTGTTTTCAATATTCTTGTTCATGCAATAGATCTTTCAGTTGTGTAACAGAATAAACCAAGTCCAGTGGCAAATTGCTGATCATGAAGAAGAATTTGAAAGCCCTAACTAGTGTGCTAATCCAATCCAGCGGGCAGAGTAAATTATTCCAATAACTGTTGCAGAAATTTACCAGCATTTACTTCACATTATTTGTTTTTTTTTTTTTATACTGAGCCTTTTACTTAATATACTAGGCCAGCACGGTCAACAGTCTATGAGAGTTCTGCTTTGTTATCCAGATCCACTCTGGTCTGATGATCAGGTTTACAATCCTTTAAGCAATAGACAGGGAATCAAACAGGAGAGGATCAGAGAACTCGTCCTACTGTGTAGAGACTGCTCTGGGGAAAAGGAAAGGAGCTGACAGCTGCTCTTGTTGTTTGACCAGCAGCGAGAAAACAGATTCATATTTAATCGACCTGAATATTTTATCTATTAAAGGGAGCCAAATATTATATAATTATTTTCATTTATAAGAATCAAAAATGGGTCTGAACTGCTGAATTTAGTTCAGAAGCAGCTTTTCCTAAAAACAAAAGTATTTTAGAAATGGGACCATACAAACACTCCATCTTTAACTAGAATCCAATAGTGAATGACTGATTTTACATGGTATGAGTGCTCTTTTGTGATGTTACGAGATTCCGCATGAATCGCTACATGCAATGCTATGAATTCATCAGGATCAGATACTATATGAGAGAAAACTTCTGTTACTGCATTCAGCATTGACACTGTGAAACAGGTGGATAAATAGTTATTGGAACTGCTGTTTGTAGCACAGCATCTTTGCTTATACTTCATGGACCAGAAAATCTGTAATGAATTCCTTCCAACTCCAACAGCCTTGTTTGGTAGCATTGTCTTACAACTTTTCAGTCAACAGAAGGTGGTGAGAGGAAAAGTGCTGATCAGTCCTCTCATCCACAACTGCTTGCAAAAACAAAGGAGAAGTTAATTCATGCTCCCTTTGTGCTGCTGAATTATCTGTCATGGGGAGATTCCAGGGTGGACACAGGCACTGGTACTCTCTATTTTTGCTTGGTGTTATTCAGAAGAACCTAGAGAGCCTACAGTGCAGTACAGAAGCACAACAGAAGCTATTTTTTCATGACTGCGGTATCTGCTGGATCCATTACAATCCCTTGGAGATTTGTTGACTCAGGAGGAGAATGTCCTGTTTTTTCCATTTGAGTGAACTCCATGAGGCTGGCTGCAGAACTTCCCCAGGGCTACTCCAGATCAAACTGTGACCAAATCTTTCTTTAATTTTCGTATCATATGCCAAATGTGGTAGGTCTGCGTTTGTTCTGGTGGGGTTTTTTTAAAACTATAGAATAGTTTGGGTTGGAAGGGACCTTTGGAGGTCACCAAACCCATCCATGAGCAGGGTCATCTTCTACTAGATCAGGTTGCTCAGGGCACCATCCAGTGTGACCTTGAATGTTTCCAGAGATGAGGCATCCACCACCTCTCTGGGTAACCTCCTCCACTGTCTCATCATTATCATTTTTTTAAAAGTTTTTCCACATACCTAGTCTGAATCATGACATATAATTGCAACTTCCTTTTTTCCATTTTCACAGGCTGTTGATCCTTGGGGTAATAGAAAGGAAGAGAAGGAATTGGGCCTATATCTTGTTTTGCTTCTTGAATATTGAAACCTGAGCAATAAAATCGTGTAGAAACTTAAACATACAACTCAAGGAAGATTCAAACTCAGTTACCAGCAGATACATTGCCACAGACTTTTAAAATCATATGGGACTTGCTTGCTTTTCTTTGCAGTGAGTTCAGGTAAAAATGGCTGTGAAAAAATTCCACTCTTGAAACTTCTCAAGCTGCATTCAGCAGTTTGTTCCTTTAGTCTAACTCATCATCTTTTGCCTTGTCGAGACCAATTGTTCCCTCAGTAAACAATCCTGTTGTTGCATGTAGGTAAATCACTGGCTCTCTTCATACCAGATATCCTTCATTTATTCGAGATAGCATTCACATAATTTCTTCACCTCTATTTTCAAGTTTGTCATGTTATGTCTTGAGATACCTTTCTTGCCTTGGTAGTCTGAAGTTTTTGAGTCTCTTTCTTTCTGATTGGCGGAGTTCTGCAAGTGTAAATAAGGAAGGATAGGTACACTGGGAGTGTTCTATGTCTGCTTGAGGACCAAGCATGTCATAAATTATGCTTTTGTTATTGTTACGCTATTGTTACGCCTTTTTATTCTGTGAAATTTTATATTTTAGATAAGAATGCTGATGTCATCAGCATCCTTTTGGTCCTTTGCATTTCATGCATTTTCTTGCTGATATTGTCTGTGCTTCTTCAAGATGATTAACAGGTACATTAAAATACAGGGCCAAATTCCAACCTTTGGCTTCCCGATATCATTCACCTGTCTTCCTGTGGGTAATGGTGCGCACATCTGGGCCATGTAATCTCTTCTGTTTTAAGATAATGTGCTAAAGGCTTTACTGAAACCCATAAATTTTATCTGTTAGGTCAGTAGTTACATACAAATGGTCTAGAAGAAGTTGGTCTAGAGGCCTCTATGAATCTGTTTTTTCTTCTAATTGTAATTTTTTTTTTGTTTCTTTTTTGGGATAGAAGGGGACTAGGAGAGGCAAACAAACTCCTGTCATATAACTCTTCAGATTTTCTCCATTATGAAGTCTGGCTTTGTCTTCAAGGACATGACTCACGTAACCACAATTTCAGTGTAGAGCCTGGGATAACTGCAAATGATTTTGTATGCAGACCCCCAGCCGTTTTAATACACTTAAGTTCTGTTATTTGAGCTAAGATAATGAGTTTCTTGGTGCTCTCTCAGAACTGATTTATTCCCCTTAAATTTATTCCAGAACCAGTAGCCAAGTCGATTAATTTTTAAATTTTCTCTTAATTTTTTGTTTCTAATAATTTTACCTTGGACGTTTCCATCTGGGAACTCTGGTTTAGATGGGTTTGCTGATGCTGACCACTGTGATGAATCTGATATATCTTCTAGACATTTGCAGTTTGATCACCTCCCAAGTTCTATATTTTCCATATGTTTTCTTGTGTTACTAAATTTCCTGTCAACCAGCTGCATATGCTGCTGTTACATCTTTTGGATTCTATTGCTGTTTTTTCTACAGTTGCTCATCTGACTCATTCAATCCAGACTATTATGTACATTAATTGACTTCTCCAGAGGTCCTTCTCTAGTCTTTCTAACTCTTACTTGTATGTCATTCAGGTAGTGTTTAAGTTATTTCCAAATTATTTGATTTTTTTTCTTTACGGTTAAATCATCTAGGATTGTAAGAGTTAATCATTGCAAATTAACATTTCTTATATAGAATATGTTAGCTATGTTCTTTCAAATAATTTGATTTACCCCTTCACAGAAGCAGCATTATATTTTGCATAATGTAAAATGCATGTAAATGCATCACTAAATGTGGTTTTAGATTGGATGCAGTTGCAGTAATCATTAAAGTCTACATGTTTCCATCCTAGCTTAAGGCACAGAGAGTGCTGTAAGTGCACAGGCAATATACCTGAAGTACATGATAAGTCACATAAATAAAAATACCTTTAATTTTGCAATCATGCTCTGTTATTGTGAGCAGTAATACAACAATTTCCCTCTGGGAAAGAAGGGAAAAATGTCAGTGTATTATGCAACGCTTCGTAAAACTGTTTATACAGATTTATTCAGTCATTTTCTTTAAATAAATGTGAAGTGACATTGCTAACCTCTGCTTGTTTAGATAAGGTTTCTTTTCCAAACCACAAACACTTTTTAAAAATATACTGAGTGTATTTTTAAAACAATGAGTAATTCTTTACTCAGTGCTCTTTGTTTTACGTAAGGTATTCAGTCAGCACACCTGAAAGGGACAGTGCATTGCTGCTCAGTGCAAATCACAAACAAGGGAACCTGTCAGACTAATGGCATTTTTCCAAACAAAATTTGGGTACCAAGAACATGGAATGTCAAAATGATAATAAGATTAAACACATATTAATAGATTTGAATACAATAGAAGTGTTCTCGGAAAATTAATGAAAGGCTTAGGGAGCTAAGAGGGTTTAAACAAATACAGGTATCTTTGCAATTCACTGCCCTCGTGGCCCAGTGTTGTTGTATCTGCATTAGCACAGGGTTACTGAAAGAGGTGAGATGGCAAAGCAGTAACAAACAGAAGCTTAACCTGCCCTCAGATGCACTCTGTAATTTTCTTCCCTTTCAAGTTGTCTCAGCTGCTTTTTTCCTACAGCTTTTTGACCAAGGAAAGGAGTCTCACCAAGTTTAGCCGGACAAGTTTAATAGTTTTCCTCAGATCTTTCACTCTAAGGGAGCTCCATTGCACTATCAGATCTTTGAGGTAAATCAGACCCATGCAATTAGCTGTTTCACAAGTGTTTGCACCTATTTGTTCTAGCTACGCAACTGGGCAGGCTGAGGATGGACAATTTCTGGCCATTGTGTAATCTGGCAGGAAAATGGGGCTCCCACAGCATCCTCCTTCCCCAGATGCCCATTTTCAGGTTCACTATCTAGTGTATGGGTGCTCTTGGAGCAGGGAGACTGAGGATTTTCCATTGCATTGCCCTGTGTTACAGCAGCGCACTGGAAATGGCACTGTCGGCTCAGGTGCTGTTTGCTTCCTGGCATTTCCCGTGACAGCTTCCAAACTTCTTTTTACCACTTTACTAGAGAATAACTAGAAGAACCTGTGCTTTTTTCTTTCCTCTATCACATCCATAGCTGTCTTCAGAAAAGGAGAGGTGAATTAGATGAAGGGGTGTTAACCTGAGCCCGAGTGAATGCACTGATGTGTACCTGTGGCTTTTTGCAGGCCAGCTTGTGATGGCTTTCGGTGCACTGCAGACAGACAAGGTCACTCTCCCCAGTTTTCAGGCTGTGGTGTGAAGATGCATTAGCAGGGCTGCAGGCCCGAGATAATGCACCTTGCTCCAAAGCAATGCTCCAAAACAATTAGGCTTGGCTAATGCCTTTATTTCCCCACTGATTTACTGCTGGCCTTTTCAGTTCATAGCAATATTTGTTCATTTCTATCTGAAGAAATCATATAATGCATCTTCAGGGAGAAGAAACTATTGCAAAGATACCTAAAACCAGTCAGTACCTATTACATAGAATGGCACCTTGTACCCTATGGACTAGAGGTACTTCTAGAATAAAACATGAGTAAGCATCTATAACATGTTTACAACAAGATGTAAAAGCTTTTGGTAAAAAGAGGATTTTTAAACTGGTTATATACACAGACTCAGTTAATAAACTGAACAGGATATTAAAACACTAAGGCCAACAGGAAGCTCTTAAAATTTCAGTCTAAAATCTCAAATCCTTACTGCTCTATATTGCTGGAGCTAATGCTGCCAACTGTCCAGATGTCAGTGAAAGATTTCATCCTCTTTCTTTCTCTCCAAGAAGAGTTTTCCTTTTGTTTGCAGTACAGGTAAAGCTGCACAAGGACTGATTTTCAATCCAAGCTCAGAAGGTGTTCCTTACACAGCAGTTTATCGAAGGACATGTAATAAAGAAGGCATGCATTGTAAAAGCTTAGCCTTTCTCCTAAATTTACGTTCATGCATTGTCAAGGAACAACTTGCACATGAAGCAGTCAGCAATGACAGGCTGCTTGGCCAGCCTCATCTTGTTTTATGAAACCAGAGTTTGGGTAGGAGTGAAATCTGAGCAAGTCCCAGTTTTAGCTCACAGCACTTTGCAGAAGCAGTCAGAAGGTGATTTGTTTCCACGATCTGTGCTGGTATTCCACATGACATCTGAATAAAGGTCAAGTCAACTGCGTGAGGCTTTTTTTCTGCAGCCACACTCCTTTGAATGCCATGTTTAATTAATGTAAGACCAGTGCCTGTACACTTGTTTAAAGCACGTTATCCCCTCTGCTTTTGTACTGCATCTACAGCCTGTGACCCTGAGCAGAACACACTTTTGGCTCACAGAAGAATCCCTTAGTGCAGTTTAGGTCATTATATCAAATTGTGAAGAAATAAGACACGAAAAAAGACAAATGATGTACGGTGAAGTAGAAGAAATGTATGTAGCTGCAGTCCAGAAGGTGAGCCTGGCTAGGGAATTTGGTGAAAAGAGTTCCTGAAACACATCAGTTCTAGAGATTTTGTCGAGGTTTAATTCAGTGGTGATGAGTTGGCAAATTTCTATCTGGAAAATAAGTTGTAACTCCAAGTATTATGTGCTAGAGAATGTAACCTAGTTGTGCTCGTGAATCTTGAGATCACTGGGTTATGTACAGATAGACTCCAGAGTTGGTTTCATGTAATTTAGGAAAACATTAGGGGGTCGGTAGGATTATGCCTAAACTCAAATATGTGTATATAGAGAGAAATATATGTCTATATATGAATATATCTTTTTTACTCCTAAGAAAATAGTTTTGGGAATACCTCTGTAATGATAAAAGGTTGTACTAGAACATGGAACTCTTAAGGTTTTTTTTCTTATATCCCTATTACTCTTTTTAGAAGTGTGAGAGACTTTAATTTAGCTTTCTTCCCCGTGTAAAAAATTGTCGAGACTTCTCCCTGAACTCTGTGCATCTTACAGCTGTGTGCAAAAAGCTCTACACACCTGTCCTTGCTCATGTTCTCAAAACAAGCTCCACTTTCTGCTAATGTGGTTTTCAGAAACTTAACGCTTGTGGATGGCCTGAAGGATGCAACAGTGAAGGTCACAGAGCCTAAATCAATATGATTCTTTTCATGTAATGTTTGGGGGTTTTCTTTGACTACTTTCTGTCCATGTATTTTGTAAGTATTCAAACTATAATGTGTTTACCTAACCAAACTCAAGTTTGATTGAAATGTACAGACACAAAAAGCCACCACGTCATGGGGAAAACTATAATGTAGTTCTTTACTTTCTCTGGAATTAATGCATGCACAAAAACAATTAAAGTATAATGCGAATTTTGTAATGATACATAATATTGATATATATTTTGCATACACAGAAATTTACTTAGAAACTAATTTGAAATGACTAATCATGTCTTGGTAAGAAAGTTTTTTCTTTCTTGTCACTCATTTTGAAATGAGTGACAAAATGTTAGACTCTCTCCAAAAAAGCAGGCTATCAGTGTATAAGTAAATCATGAAGGAACATTCTAATTTATTCAGCTTTTTTTTTTTTTTTTGCTTTTTTTTTTTTCCTACATAATTTTAAAGCAGAAGACTTTTCATTTTAATATTGTCAGGACTACTTCTCTGAGCCTTGCAGTATCTATAGCTGTGGAACTCTCTGTTTCAGGCTTCTAAATCAGCACTGAACATGATCATATGAAGTACTTTCCTGGATCTTTTTTAATTTGAAAATTTGTTGTAAAATGTTAGAAATGCATCTTTCTTTTCTTTGTAACAAAAACTTCTCAGTGATCCTTCCGTAGAAGAACCTCAGGAATTTTCTTTTAGTTTTGTTGTTATTGTTGAATTAGTTGCAGTTTCTCTCTAGTTTTATCCTTGGGCCTCATGCTGTCTCTGAACATTTATCTTTGGCCTGGGCCCAAGAATTATGTCTTCCCCAAAACCACAGCCTATATCTGTTGACAAGTGAGTGTATCATGGTCAGATGGATGGAACTGGTAGACTGCCGTTCAGTCCACCCACTCTCATGACAAGGATGTGCTGTATAGTTCTTTGCACGTTATATTTGACTTCAAACAAGAAAAATAACAACTTTAGTATATTTTACAGAAGCTGTTCTAGAGGAGCAACTTAACAACCTTATTTTTACTGTCTAGTTCATACATCAAAACCGTAACTATATCCAAATTTTACCTGAGAAATTTTGCCAGTTGTGGTGATAATATGTGTTCTATGCATTTTTTATCTTTCATTAAGCTTTCTTATATAACCAATTTTGTTCTGTTTCTGCAGAAGATGTTTGGTGCTAGGTATATCTGCTAAATTATATTTTGTAAGACACCATAATGGGAGACCTATGATTGTCTTGAAGGTTTGACGAAAATTTGATTTTATTTATCACAGATAGAAGAGAGCTGCTTATGAGGCATGTTCTTGCTGATGTATTCTTTATTTCTATTATCATCAAGAAAATTAATTGTGTACTTGTAAATGGGATGATAGTTTAACAAAGAAATAACAAATAACTTCATCAGAGCAGCATTAGTAAGAATCTGGACTACCTAACACCTTTTTTTTGTGAAACAGTAGGATTTAAGCTGTTGTTAATTGCTACCACTGAAATCTTCTGTTCCAGATCACCTGACTTTGCTTCCTCCTAAATGTCTCAGTAGTAAAAAAATTGTTGCTGATAATAGTATTTGAGAAGATTTTGATATAAACTTCAAGCTTATTGGATTCTGGGCAGCAGGTTGAACAAGTTCATGTTTCATGGGTTTTACTCAAGTGCCTTCAAGCCAAAGATGCTGTAGCCTCTCTCATTTTATCTGGGCACTCATTCTTCAGTGCCTTAAATACAGAATCCCATGTTTAAGGAATGGATACCCACAGGAAGTGTGAGTTTTCAACCATTTCTCCAGAATCTTACAATACTTGCAACTAAGTTATTAATGTTTTACTAGAGATAATAATCAAGAAGTCACATAAAAGGTAAAACTGGATATCTAGGAATTGATTCCTAAGTATTTAGAGCAATGTTAAAGTTCAATGTTCAGATCTTGTATTTTTTCCTCACTTTTTTTTTAAAACTCTTACAGGTTTCTTGGGGGGTGGGGGCAGAGGGGGACAGGGTATGCATAGATTTTTAGACTTTAAAAACCTAAAGAAAATCCTTCTGTAATTTGCAGAGTTTCTCTGAATTTTCTGAAACCAAACTAAGCAATTTGAAATTCTAAGTCTAGCCCATTTTACTGTCCTCTAACTGCATTCTTTACAGCCTGACCCAAACCTTAGGTGTATAACACAATCCAAGCCAATGCATGCTAGCCTGGTTTCTTACGCAGTAACTGCTATCCTGGCAGCAAATTGAGTTTTGTACAGACAATGGAAATGCAGTGTTTGTTGCATTGTTAAGGACATTGTTTCACATACGGATATTTAGAAATATTGTGCATTTGTGTGTTATAAATTCCTATAGCTTTACCACAGCAGACTGTCTTTCCGTGTGAAAAATGCCACTATAGCTTTAGGCAGGTGCCCTTTGAAAATGGTTAATTGTTTTTTCTTGCAGAGCGAAGCCAGCGGCAGCTTCCCCAGAGCTGTGTGCCTCCCACACATTGCAGTGCACTCAGGGCAATCCCCAGGGCTCAGGGTTCCCACTCAGGGAATCAAACCTTGCTGATGAGGTGGAAGGTCCCTGTTACACGTAAAGTGCACATCACACTTCCACCTGATCTTGCCAGATGTTTCTGGTTTTCCAAGCAAACCTCAGTTTTCAAGAGGTGGGAAACTCTGCTGTAGATAGCACCAAGGTCTTTATCTATAACAAATTAAATTATATATCTAGGCATGTCATGTAAGTCTTCACTGAGGAAGGGATCTTTATTTCTGTCTTCACTTCTTAAGAATGTCAGTTCACAGGACATATAAATGCTGAATCTCAGGTTTTAATCTTTGCAACAGACTGGGTATGTGCAGTTTAGACTTCATGGTTTAGCTCATCAGATTTTGTTATTGTCTAATGGCAGCTCTACTTAACAAAAAGATATTTCTTTTCAATTTACAACTGCTTTGTTTCAAAAGGTTTTTCTATCAGAAATTCCATCCCTACTGTCTATTTTATACACAGCTTCTGAGCCGTTCTACCATTAAATGAGACATCAGTTCCTGCCTGTAGTTGAAGGTCACAGGTGAAAATGAGGAGCACATGAGAAAGGCGAAGTGTCAATGTTTTATATTTTCAGTTCATCAGTATATATTTCTCTCATATTATAAAGCTGTGTTTGGCAGAACAGCAGAGCATAATCACCAAGGAGCTGATTTACTGAAAGTTAATAATTTCAGGGGTCTGGTCATCCTTGGAGGATTCCTAATGTATGTGTGTGGGAGTTGTAATTTCTTAGTATTTTACAGTTGCTAATGTATTAGTGTAAGAGGAATTCCTCAAGAAAGCCATCATTTTGGAGTTTCTAGGTATCAGGAAGAATATATAATGGTAACATTTCTATGTTTTTCTCTGTATTCCCTTTGTTTGAGACCATCAAAAAAGTCATGGCCTCTTTCAAGGCTCCAGAGTCAACTTTTCTTCAGTTTGACCTGGCCCTATAAATGAATATCATTTGCATCATATATTTTATCATCCTCATTTAAGGTTGATTTATAAATACCCCAGTGTCTTGCATGGTTGCTGAACTCTGGTCATTCCTCCTCCACTTCTGCTTTCACCTTTTATTTCCATGGTACTTGCTGCTGCTTTCTCTTCATCTTCATCCTCCCTTCCTTTCTTGTCCCTGGGAATTTCTCCATTAAGTTTGAGCTCTCCTGTTCACCATAAAGAGTCTGGTTCTATGGTTGAACAATCCTCCAGCACCAAGAGATCTTTTTAACCTTCTTCCACCTCCTTTTGAAACCACTTTTACACTTACTTTCCCCCCAGAATAATTTTAATAATTGTTTTCATATCATCATATCTTCCTTGGTCAAATGACCAGTTGGAAAAAATACATTTACATCACAATGTTATGTTACCTTGAGGAGCAGAGCAAGGCAGTAATAGCACCTCTGAAGCCAGAATGTACCGATGCTAATTGTTGGCTTAGAGGTCCCTATATATTTTAATTACTTGTCCTACTCTTACCCTACAGTGCTTTAATTTTAAATGAAAGATAATAGCTGCCTTATCTCTAAGGAAACTGGTCTTGATTTTATTAACTTACAGGACAGAAGAATAATTGGCACATATCATTGTCCAGAAATGTATTCAACAAAGGTATCTTTCATTGTTTTCTAATGTTTTTATCCTCAGAGACTTAAAATTCAGGTCTTGACCAGTTATGGTCACTAAAGATCCCATGGCACTTTTTTATAGCGTGGTCATCTCAGCCCCAAGCACCTGGCCAAATATCAATTTATGTAACTGTTCTGCTTACCCAACATTCCCCACCACCACTCACCCACCCCATAGTTTCAATTGGCTACAACATTCTCCATTTCCTCAACTAAAATAAAGTGTGTTGTTCTGCACTGTCAGTCACCACATTTCGCCTCAGAGGTGATTGTGCTTCACTGGGAAGTGAAGTGGTTCTTCTTTCTAATGCTTGTAAAGCGCTTTGGGATCCTTCTGAATGGGTGGTGCTGTTTACAATAAATGTAGTTCACTGTCATTCTATCTCAGGCCTCACTTTGTTACAAAAGCATGTTTTATTTAGAGTTGGGCGAACCTACTTGGTGGAAAAAACGTTCCCTGCTCTCTCTAATCTGACAGGGAACCTTTTGTCAAAGGTTGAAGAGTTAGATTAATTTCTTTCTGGGGTTTTTGTTGTTTCTTTCTTCGTTTCCTTCAATTTCGCATTCATTTGTACTTCTGGACGGAAACTTTGGGAGTTCCCTTGGGTTGGAAATTCAAAATACCATGAGAAAAATGCAGTTGTTCTTATGGTCAATGCATCGTTCCAGATGCAGGAGGGTCAAATTAGTGCTCAAGAAACACCTGAACTTTGTGGTGTTTACCTGGGTGTTGTAACACCTGAAGGTTCGCCCATCACTAATATTTGCTGTATTTTGCATTATTTCTTCTGAAAAAGTCTTGGAATATTGAAAAATGCTGTGCTTCAACTCTGATATGAGAGTGATATGTACAGAAGAAGAAATTTTGCCCTAGAAGATAGTTTAGAATATTGCTTAATGTTTTTTTCTGCCCAGCATCGCTAATCTTACTAACTGCTTCCAAGATTACCAGATATCTGCAGCATTTTGCTGCATTAAGAAAGTTAACTGAAGGAGTGATATCATGTTGCTGAAACATGTCTGTGTCTAACTCTAGCAGACTAAAATAGCTTTTCTTGCATGTGTGTTGCATAGAATGTATGCAGATATGTAAAGAGCACTCAAATTTCTAATATCATTGCAGATCAAAAGGATAAAATGCTTAAAGTAGATTCATCCTAAGAAGATTTAAGATGTGAAAAAATTTGTTGGCACTAAAATCTTTCCAAAAATAGTATCCTAGAATGCACAACACTGAGGTGAAAATAACCCAGGCTCTGGGCTAAGGGGTAAACCCATTACATTAGTGGATGTTATAGCAAACTTCCCCTGATGTCACTGGAACTAAAATTTCTTTTCTTGAGGTTACATGAAAATATAAAAAATGTAGTTTCCAAATGACTTTGCACCCCTCACGTAGCATACTTACCTCTTTTGGTTTTACACATTTTGGGATCAAAGAATACCAAGTGCCTGTAATTGTTTTGTTTTTAGGACCCTGAGAGTCTTGGTCTGAGATCTGATAACATAAATGAGTCCCCTTTTGTTTTACCCCAAAAATCACATAAGAATTTTCTAAATAAATGCACTCATTAGAAAAAAAAAGTTTAAGATCTGTGTTGAGAAGTTTCATAGATCTGTTTGAAAGCTTTTCAGATGTTTGCTTTTGTTGGTATTACAATAGCAGAATAATACTTTTACCTTAGTTTTGTCTGGTGCAGATGAGAACTGATTTGATAACCTTCCTGGACAGAAGTAGCATTCCCTCACTATGCTCAATATCATGCTACAGAGTTCTTAAAGGAATTTTCCTTGAATCCCAGCTCAACTTTCCCATTTTTCTAGTACTTCTGAAGTAAAGATTGATTTCCCTAGCGCACTAGGAATTTCAAAAATTTCATGTGGCTTTGATGAAAAGCAAGCAAAAATGGCTGTTTCATGCTGAGTCATGATTTAAAACTAAAATGTATTGAAACTAGAGGGGTGCAAACTCACATAGATTGGGGGGGTAAAGTGAGAGAGAGGGAAATCTGGCATCTCAGCAATGCCAGTTTTTGTGCATCACTTGAACAGATGTAATCACTCAAATGACAGTGTTTCAGTAGGTCCAAAGTACCTTTTGACTTCCCAGTTCATCACATTTTTCAGGGGGTGCTGCTAAAAAGCAGCTGTTTTAAACCCAGTCCTCTCCCCTTGCCATGGTAAATATTCCACGGAGGGTTGAATAATGGCAAATACAGTCTGCACTGGGCAGTGCAGGGAGGTACCTGCTGCTGACAGCTGGTTGCTAAATATTACAGAATACACTAATACCATGTTGTTGTTTAGAAATCCACAAAAGTCAGTTTGTGCACTTTGAATAATAATCATAGAAAATATTCTATACGTGGTAAATGAACAATATGGCTGAGTTATTCTGAAAGGAGCTCTGGGACAGTTTTGTCTCTTATTTGGCCCGGAGTATATCTGCACTGCCATCGCTAATTCACTGTAATTAATTAGCATCTCATTAGCTATTATTGTTTTTAAAGTACTTTTAGTTAACTATAATCTGTTATCACACAAATATCAAAATATATACTTAGAGGGAAGTCTGAGGAGAATAAGAACTTCCTAAATAACTTATATTTGTTTTCTATAAATGGATTATTTTTTAAATCTCCTACCACAATTCAGATCTACTCCAGATTGCTTAAGAGTAGAATTTAGTTCCTTGTCTTTGAAATCCTCTTGATTGTCTAAGGGGTTTCTTTACAATATTGCTTTAATTTTTTTTTTCACTGAACTGCCTCTAAAGAATGCATAGTAGCTAAATCTACCCATTGAAACAACTGTTCAATGTACATTTGATGTGATTACATTCTGCATATCTTTTTCCTTGCTTGAAATTGCAGCTCTCTGCTATTCCAGCAGCGAGGTCTCCACAGCATGCACTGTATTTATGAAATTTATTAGCACTGGGGAGTGGCGTTTCCACATAGCTGTAGTTAAACTGTGCCAGTGCCTTTCCCCTGGTAACAGCACTCCTGTTTGGAATGTGGGGACCTAAAATGTGCATTCTCTTGTGCAGTGCTCTGTGCCTCATTTATAGAGGCACAGAGACCTTGTGAATACTGGATGTGTGTGTCAGAGCAAAAGCTTTCGTTTGAAAGAAGAAAAACCAAAACAAAGAGGACCCTTTTCCATTTGAAAATTCCCCTTTTCCATTTCCTTCCAAAACCCCTGTAAAGATCACTATTTGCCCCAGATATCCTACCTAGTGACAGAATCCCACTTTCAGGGGCTGAGTGTGTTCTCTGTTCCCAGGTATTGCTTGTGCTCGCTGAACTCTGGGTCTAGGCAAATACATTTATTGCATTATGCTCTCCGGGCCCTATTGCTCCTTGAGCTCAAAAATAAATGAGAATGAATATAATCACAGCTGTGCTTAAAGCCTTTTAGGCTGACATCCACTCAATTAGCAATGTTAGCTATGGCCCCTACCAGCATGGCTTCAGTTTGCAGCCGCCCGGGCTTCCTTTCTCTCCCGCTAAATCCGCTTTCTTGTTTTTTCCAGATGGACCCACACGAAAACATTTTGTTGAGCACACTTGAAATTAAAAACGAGATGGCTGCCTCGGAGGCTGTGATGGGGCTTGGGGACCCTAGGAGCACGATGCTGGCCTATGACACTTCGAGCATCCAGTACCGGAAAGCCGGTTTGCCCAGACACAGCTTCGGCCGCAACGCCCTGGAGCGACATGTGGCACAGAAGAAGAGCAGGCTACGGAGGCGCGCGTCCCAGCTGAAAATCACCATCCCTGACTTGACTGATGTCAATGCCATAGATCGATGGTCTCGCATCTTCTTCCCTGTTGTTTTTTCCTTCTTCAATATTGTCTATTGGCTTTACTATGTGAACTAAGAAACAAAGCCACGCGGGAAGCAAGAACTGGATTTCTCTTCAAATCGGTTGTACAGCCAAAAGTGGGACTTAGAAAAATTCTATTCAGGACAAAAAGTTATTTTAAAACACCTTAGTTGCTGGCCCACTCTATGGTCTATTTTTATAATGTTTTGGTTGTATCTGATAAACCGTACATATGTTAAGTTGCAGTATGGACATATCCCCTTATCAAAATATAAATGCATTTTGAGTGTAAAGGCAAATTGAGTTTTGAAAATCACTTTTGTCTCATTGTCCCTCACTTTTGTTTTTTTTTTCTTTTTGGTCCTTCTTTTTTTAATGGCCATTTGAGTTTAGTGATACAAATTATAGAGCAACACTTGAGAAACAAGTTTGAATTTTTGAATTTCAACAGCAGTACATGCCATTCCTAGGGAAACTGCATATCCAAGGCATGCATCTACACTTGAGAGAGTGTACTGAGTTGTGATCATGCTTATGAAACACATACACTTTACTTTTTAAATGTGTAAACTTGAAAAAATGTAGTGCCTATCATCTTTCCAAGATGATGATGATGGTCAGAGGTTTCCCAACCATATTCAGGTATTTCCTTTTATTTATTGAAAGAGCTAAACCTTTGACTGATAAGATTAGGGTTGGGTGTTTGCACAGAAGCTGAAGCAAGAAGCACTAGTTTTGTTTGTATTTTAAAGAGAGAACATTATGCTCACAGTCCCAGTGACTGTGTTTGGGATCAATAGAGGAATGTAGGGAATGAAAATGCGTCAGCACTGAATGGGGAGATGCTGTTGGGTTGTGTTCGGGAAAGGGAATCATCTGTCCAAAGTGCCAAAATTGGTTGCCCAAATAGTAATTCTGTGGATGGCTGAAGGGAGCTAGTGGTGCCCTGCCTCCTTTCTCTAGGGCAGGGAGAGCTGGAGAGCAATTACAAAGTACAGGGGCAAGGAGAGGGGAGGCTGCATATTTGTGAAAGTGGGTGTGTGGGTGTGTGTGTATATATATATGCATATATATATATATATATATGTATACATATATATTTATGTGCGTATATATATATGTATACCGTGCAGATGAATGTTGTCAGTTGTACATAACCTTAGTCTGAAATAGTCATATGGAGCTGTGTGATTTCGTCCAAGTTTGCATCTTTCCAGCGTTGTGGTTCTGTACCTCTTTCCGCAGTTGAGATCTGAGCACGTGGATTTCTGTGCTAGAGGTACTGACAGGGTTTTTTCCCAGTCTGAATTTAGGCGATGCCATTTCACCTTTTGTTTTCCTTAATGCACTGTTCTAAAGGAAAGAAATTGGTAGCAATCGCTTTAAGAGTTTAAATACACACTTGGATGTTTCCTGCTTTAGGGTGATTTCCATTGAAAAACTCGTAAGTTTCAGGGTTTTTTTGGGGAACTCCTTGAAATAAAAGGTTGAGTTTTTTTCATTCCATTGAGCTTTATTTTTAGAGGCAAAATAGAATAGACAAAAAACAATTTAGATTCTAAAAAAATTGTCACTTATTCCACCGTGGGATGTTTTTTGTAATGAAGAAAGCAATCACAAGAACTGTATAAGAAGTAAAAATTCTTGATGGCTTTTACTAGATTAGATCCCCAATATGGTTTGACACAATGTTTCAAGAAGCAAAAGCCACATCTGTTTCATCCATACTACCTCTCATCCGTGTACAAATTTTTGAAAGAAACTAGAGTATAAGGGTTTTTTCAGGGTACTAAAAAAAGTTCTTTAGAATATTTTTCATAAAGTATCTTTCAAATATTTTTGTTCTTACTTTAAAAGAGTAATTTTCTTACAAGTTTCTGTGGTTTTATTTTTTGTCCCCCC